>PVIR01003693.1:0-85972 GCA_004026965.1 Petromus typicus | reverse complement strand
TGCCTATTTGTGTACTTGCCTATGTTTTCTAGTACCAGAACATTTCTTATTAAGGTGCAACAATGCTCCCTATCTTCAGGATTTTGCTCTTTTCCTGCCTATTTTTGTCATAAACATTTTCCCTAGTTTGATATTTATCTTTTATCTTTGTTTATGACTTTTCTGATTTTCAAATGCTAACATGTAAATGCAGAAAACCATCAGTTTGGTGATAGCATCTATTTTTTCTATCATTTTTTAAAGTTTTATATTACTCCACCATAAAAAGTGGTAAGATTAAAATCATTCATACTTAAATGGATGTACCTTCAGGACATCCACATAAGTTAAATAAATAGGTCACAAATGTGTAGATATTGTGTCTTTTCTCTGGTACAAGAAAATGAAGATGTAAATGAATTCTAGAATATATACTAGATATTGTGAAATAGAAAATATGTAAAAGGGAATGAGGCATAGAGGTAAGTAATGAGGGAGGAAATTATGTGATGGTTATAAAAGGAAATAAAACCTGTGTATATAGGGGGTCGGGGTGTCGGATGTGTAGGCTGATGGGAAAAAATGAGAATTAAGCTGTGTCATATACTGGTACAAATTCTCAATGCTGAATGTGAACATGATATGTATATGTAGTGTACCAATAAAGATTTGAATTAACTTTTTACTTAATAAAAAGCCTTAACCACTCTGAAATCAGATCAATCTTTATCAATTCTTCTTCAGTTTTTATCTTTATGACTCTTTCATCCTTCCACACTGTATTTTGGGATATAATGTGAGATAAAGATTTAAAGAAATGATCTTTGCTTAAAGTTGAGTCTCCTCCTACTCATTGTTTTTAATTGTCACCCTTTTCTCATTTATGAAATTTAAAATATTGTACAAGTTATATAAGTTCATTTTAGAAACCAGAGAGTATACATAACTGAAATGAAGAGAAAAACACTTGCATTTTCTTTCCACTCTGAGTTGACTGCTAGTATTTGGCTTTTGTTCCTCTAGACATTGTCTTTTATGGATGCAGACAACATATATTTCCTCTCCCAGTGGAAATGTATTGCAAAATGGTTTTGTAACCTGATGTTTTTCCATGCAGTAATATACACCATGGCTATCTTTCCATATCAATCATTAGACTTTTAGAGGATCATATCCTAATTAACTTTTCATTGAAATGCAGCATACATTCATAAAAGTGCACATTTTGTAAGTGTACAGCTGGTTATATTTTTACTGACTGAAGACACCTATGTCAGCAGCTACCAGATCCAACAGCAATATCAGTAGTATCCAAAATACTTTCCAAATGGCTCTATCCACTCTCCACCTCAGGGTAGTCACTGGCCCCCTCTCCTGACTTTTAACAGCTATTGATTTTTCCCCACAGCTCCCTCTTTGCATAATTAGGGCTATGTATGTATCCATCATACATATATGTATCATATATATATGTAACAGTGCCTCCTTGAACTCAAACTCATTATCTTTTCTTTGCTATATTTATATAACAGACAAATTTCCTGTTACTACTATTCTTTTGCAAGAAATCTTTGCTTCCCATTTCCTGTTTATTCTTCCAAAATAAACAAATGAATAGTTTCTCTAACTTCCAAAATAATTCTATTAAGAGTTTGTTTGGGATAGTACTAAGCCAGTTAAGCTAATGAAAGAGGTAACATTTCTGAAGTGTTTGGGCTTCTGAGGGCACTTCTGTGCCCATCCCCATTCTCCACATCCTGCCCGGGTGAGAGGAATAGCAGAGGGCACCCAGACACCTGCCAAGGGAAGCAGGTCAAGCATTGCTGGCTCAAATGCCGCTGAGGTAACTGGAATGGGAGGCAGGATGAGTTCGGAGCTGGCTCTGGCATCTTCCAGGAATTGCTTGAGTTTTGTTTTTCTTCATGGCACTGGATGAGCGTGTGCTCAGAGAACAATTAGCTGAAAGCAGAAAATAAGCTGATTTAGTAAATTTGCCAGACAGCAGAAGGATGGTTGGGTGCTAGAGCCAAGGATCATGGGGAGAGGAGCAAGTTGAGAACAGGTAAATATATGTTATGAGAGTGGCTTGTCAGAGAAGCGGACTGGGGCTAAAGCATACTTGGACTTGAATATGAGTTCTGAAATCAGCAGCTCTTACACACTGGGGGAGCAGTTTTCTCTTTCTTTGTTGAGCACCTTTTTATATGAAGAGTACTCACTGAATGGCTTGGAAAGTTTGCAAGATTTCTGTAGTATTTATTGGATTCTTCCAGGTGTTGCATTAAAAAAAAAAAAAAGCCCTAAAATGTTTTTTTAAAAAGTCCATGTCTAAACCCAAGGGACATAATTACAGGATAAAAGGAAGAAATGAAAATTCAAAGACTGGATGGCTCGAGTGAGAGGAATAGGGAGAGGAAAAAATCCAAAGTAGCCCAAAAACATTATTTGGAATTGGGTAGACATCTCCACAGATTTTAGATCTTTCCACCTAGGCTTTTGGATCTTGTCTGTCCAGAACTGCCGGGAAGTGGCACAGTGTCTCACATTGGGGACTTCTTGCAGGCAGGATGAGGCAGGGCACTCTGTCCCCTGGCAGGGAACTCCAGTCACAGGCAATGCCCAGCTGCTGGCATCCTTGATGCTCTATGTTGGAAAAAATAGTTTGTTAATGGAGTTACAGATTTTGCTCTTAATTCCTTTCCTACTGTGTACAATTTGTTTTTCACTTTATATTTTGCTGTAGGCCCAAGTAGTCACAGTTGAACATTTTTCCTGTTTTAGATAGGGTCTTGGTGCAGACAGTCCAGGTTGGCCTTGATCAGTCTTTATGTATCTCAGGCTGATCATGAACTCACTACTGCCTTAAACTCATGTTAGGTTTACAAGCAAGTGTCACTGTCCCCAGATAGTCTTAGTTTAATGTTATCACAGCCTATTAAAATGTTTTAACTTGGGTTGAGGATTTAGCTCAGTGGTTCCAGCGCCTGTCTTGCAAGCTCAAGGACCCACATTTGATTCCCCGGTAACCACATACAATACTGGGTGTGGAGACTCACACCCAGCAGCAATCAGTACCACATACCACAGTGTTAGGTGTGGTGGCTCGAGCCTGTAATCCCAGCACTCAGGAGGCAGGGGCAGGAGGACTGCTGTGATCTGAGTTTGAAGCTGAGCTCAGGGCCAGCTTGAACAACAAAGTGAGACCCTGTCTCAAATAAGAAAAAAGAAAAATTTTTTAACACATGGACTTTATGCAGGGCCTCATATGGATAGCTGATTCTCACATAAAAAGGTGGGAGAGGGAGCAGAAATGACATGCAGACACCCAAGCCCTTCAGCAGAACCCACAGGACTGAAAGTGCACAGTCTGCCAGACGGCATCTGTCCCAGCCCCCCAAGGGCATCCAGCAAATCGTTCTCCTGACATATCTACCAAGTGGGTAGCACTTATCCACAGCCTCCCTACTCTAAGGTCAGGAGCCAGGAGCGTTCTTTGTCAAGGCTCACCCCTCTGCTACCTCAACTACCGTGTCCTGCCGAGACTTTGAAGAGGGGAGAGAAATCTGAAGTTCTGTCTGGCAGCCGCCATGGCTCCCATATTAGTGCCAGGAATCCTCACTTCTTGGTGTTCACATGCTTGTGTGACTCCCTTCCACATGGTACCAGGAGTTTTTTGTGAATAACAGCATATAGCAGAAGCACAGGAAGTCAGCAACCAGGATCAGAAGTAGTCCAGGCAGCTCAGAACTGGACTCACAAGAAGAGAAACGAAAGCTTTCTTTAGTGGCCACAGAACAAGTGATACCCGATGACATCTGTTTTAGTCACCTACCTTATTACTGGGACAAAATGCCTCGCACCTGTAACTTAAAGAAGTTTATTTTGGCTCACATGTTTAGCATGTAGTTGCTGGCCTCCAAGCCCTGAAGACATGGTAGAAGTGTCTGGGCAAAAGAAAGGGGCTCAACCTATGATAATCAGGAAGCAGAGAAGGGAGATAAGGAAGAGGGAGATGCTGTAGAACTTCCTTTGAACAGGCCCCACCTCCCAACAGCAAGGAGCGACAGCTCACCCACAGCTTCACTTCTAGGAGCGTGAGATTCCAGGGGCCGCCTAGATGTAAATCCTAACAATGGCCACGTGTGAGCTCATAGGTACATGTTCTGTCAATTGACCCCTCAGACGAGAATGCAGCTGACAGCCCAGCTCCAATCTCCAGGCAGACATTTACACAGAAATCACCATGCTCAGCAACCCTGATTTCTGGGCCTCTAAGTTTCTGAAATAATACATGCGGGCAGTTTGGGGGGTTATTTGTTATACAGCAGTAGATAATTAATGCAGTTTGGGTTTTCTTCTTTTGAGGAGAGATAAATTGAGTCAGGAAAACATGCTACGTCTGCGTTGACAAATGAACCTATCTTGTGTCAGGCTGTGTACTAGGTCCCTAGATTTTCAAACACATTTAACAGTGAGAATCATCTGGAGGCTATATACAGTTCAATATGCAGAATTCCAGACTAAGTCCCAGAATGTGTGTGTTCCACTGGCATCCCAGATAATTCTGACCCTCAAGCAAGCTTGAGCATCTCAGAATAGGTTGTGAAACTGAATGAGACCTGGCCCTTCCTTAGGGGAAAGGGCAAGATGGAGAACTGGCCCACAGAGCACAGCTGAAGAGAAGCAGAGTGGGAAGAACTGAACGTGAGTGGAAGGGTGAAGGCAGCGTCCCGCGAGGAACCCCTTGGGAGCCGTGTCTCAAAGGCTGGCCAGGGTCTCACATAGAAAGACAGGAGGGAATCACTTAGAGCCAGTCACAGCTGGTGATTCTCAGGGGCTGGCATGGACCCGCCATTGTGCCAAGCACTCTGCCTGTCTTACTTTAATCCACAGAACAATCTGAGGGTGTAGGAGTTTAGACAGGAAGAAAGCCAGGCTCTGGCTACCATTCTGTCCCATCTCAAAGCTCATGCGTGTAAAGCTACGTGGAGAGGAGGCAGCTGACTTCACCTCCTCAGCTTTTTACTTCTCTCCTGTTCCATGTGCCAGGGAACGTGGGACTCACAGAGGTGGAAGTGTGGTGACATTTTTGGAGATGACAGCAACATATGTAAATGACCCCAGAAGTTGTGCAGGGAGGGTTAAGGACAGAGCAAGATCATTCATGAGGCCCCGGGAACCAGAAGTGACTAGTAAAGCAAGTTCCACTCACCTATTTTGTTAATGAAAAAACAGAGCCTCAGAGAGGACACAGGACTTGCTCAAAGTCACAGAGTTTAACTGCGGCAAAGTGAGCTGAAGTTCAGACCTGGAGCCGCCGCCTTTCCATCACGGACACCGGAGGCCAATCGCGGAAGGCGCTGGGTGGACGCCTTGCTAAGGAGTCTGAACCCTTCCACAGGAGAGACATTTACAAAAATACACTGAACGAAATTCTTAGGTACCTAACGCAGTGGCATGAGGTCCATTCACAATACTGTTCAACCATCCTCATTATCTATTTCTAGGACTTCATCAGGTACATCCACTTTTTGAGGAATGAGCAGTTTTCCAGTGGCTGTCTTATTTATATTCCCACCAACAGCTCCTAAGGGCTCCAGTTTCTCCACTCCTTCACCGACACTTGGTGCATTTCATTCGTTTTAAAGTCTGGATAATCTCCTTTTGTATTATATATCGTGTGCATTTTGTGGATCCGTATCATGCTGCTGTGAATATTGGTTACACACATCCGAATCCCTGCTTTCGACTCTTCTGAGTTATATACTTTGAAGTGGAATTGCTCATCATATGGTAATTCTGTTTAACATTTCAGAGGAATTTGCAGGCTTGTGATGCTAAGTCAGCGCTGGTCATCGTAACCTGTGTGTGTACGCATGTGTGGGTGTGTGTGTGTGCTGTGTGAGTGTGTGCCCTCCCTCCCTCCACTGTGGCCGCCCCCTGCAGACAGCATTCTCTGAGTCTCTCCACAGAGGCAGGCAGCTGCCAGGGGACGTCCGGGTGCACAGGTTCGGGCCGGCCTCGGTGCGTCCTGAGGGCCGCGCTGTGGGCAGCGAGCGCTGAGTGCTGGCGGAGTCGTGTCCGCCCACTCTGGCGGCGCCGCCCGGCTGGCCAGGTGAGCGGCCCGGCGCGCAGAGCCCCGGGGCAGAGCCAGCCGTCCGGCCGCCCGCGGGCAGCGCTCAGCCCTCCCGGGGCGCAGGGCCGCCTTCCCGCCCCGGGCGCAGTGCCGGAGTCCGAGCCGACCGTGCGGCCCGCCCGCTCCCTCCGCGTCTCCCCAGCCGCCGCGCTGTCGGGGACACAGCGGCCGGGGGACTCGGCTCCCCAAAGAGGGCTCTGCCAGCTCCGCCGTCCTCACACCCTCGCTTGGAGCCGCCCGCGGCCACCGGGTGGGGCCAGCGAGGGAGGGCGCCGGCTGCCTCTCCCCGCTCCTGCCCGGCGTGGCGAGCGCAACTCGCGCCCCAGCCTGGGAAAGCCTTCCGAGGAGGAGAGAGGGACCGAGGCTCTGGGAGCAGCATCCTTGGCCCTGGACCGTGGGCGCCGGAGGCCGCAGGTACCGAGCTGTCCCCCGGGAGGTCGCTCCGTGGACCCGGCCGGCGCCGAGGCCGCTGGGTGGCGTGGGGGGAGCGACGGCGTGGGGTGGGGAGGGGGCTCTTCCAGGATCCCTGAATCGCGCTTTTCTTCAGGACAGCCAGGCCATGCCCTCTCTGTCCTTCGGGTAAGCTGCCCGGGCCTCCAGAGGAGAGTTGGAGGCAAGAGAGCGCTGCCGGCAGGACATATCAGGGGGCGCCTGGGCTAGAAAGAGCTTTCCAGCAGTCCAAGGGCAGCGTGGCGGCTGGGGTGAGTGCGGTCCTCTCCGAGAGCTAAGAGTACAGGCTGAAAGATCCGGCACAGTTTCCCCTCAAATCCTGTCTTCCAACCCTCCGTCCACTCCAAAAGTTTCCGTATTGTTTTAGATCCGGACTCTGAGCCCTCCTGGTAGCGCGCTTGGCCGGTGCCCCCGGCACAGGGCCCGCGGAGATAAGCCGGCCTCACTAGCCCCGCAGCCGAGCCCTTGGCTCTTGGGCTCTGGGTTCCGCTTCTCACCCGATGAGCCGAGGCAGGCTGCTGGACAGGACTGAGAGCCAGACGACTCCGGGGAGGGGCTGCCACTCCCCAGGTGCAGGGGCACCTCAGCTCTGGCCTCCCAAAGCCAGGCTTTGGATGTCTTTCCCTGAGGACCCTGGGCAGCAGCGTTCTTGAGAGGTCCTTAGCATCTTCTTTTTCGGGAACTCAGCCTTGCTAGTCTTCGCCCTCTTGTTCTCTTGATATTCAGGGTGCACTCCAGACTCCAGCCCTTCTCTTAGGTCCAGTTCGTACTGTGAAGTCCTCAGGCTTTGGGAGGGACTGCAGGGACCCAACAGGGAAGGTGCTGGATGAAGGGTCTCCGGTTTCCTTTCTGTGCTGCCAGGTGTCCTGATAAGGCCTCGGCCCAGACCCGTTCTGTGGTGTGGTGGTCTCCGTGCCAGGAGCTTCCCCTTCCCTGCCTGATACTTAGAATTCTTCGCCGCAGGGCGGCGTTACTGTCTCCCTCTCCAGGGAGCTCCGTGCTTTACAGACACTATCGACCTCCTGCCTTGAGGAGCTTGAACCCAGGAGTGTTTAAGCTGTTTTCCTGAAGACACACAACCAGCCCAGAGAGGACTGCACTCTCAGGTCCCTCTCTACTGCTTTCGGTGGGTGATAGGCTGAGACTTTGCCACCGAAGCCTTTGCTTGAGGGTCTCGTTAGATTTTACTGGGAAGGATCTGTTCCGGCACAGAAGGGGGCTGTTTCTGCAGTCAGGACGATGGAAAAAGTTCAGAGCGGGGGACTTCCGGGCTCGTCAGCCTTTTCGCACTCTCACTTGTGGTTCTTGTGATACATTTGGTGGAATGGAAGTAAATAAAGCAAGAGACTATCTCTACAGCAGTCCAGTCCTCTTTAATCGAGTGAATGTGTGGTTTTCATTCATGTGGCTCCTCTCACTGTTTCTCTATGTCCACCATCACCCTACATTCACTCTGAGCAGGTGGCTGATGGGTCTGCTTAGGTTACAGGATGATTTTAGATCCAGCCAGGCTCATTCAACAACTCTTTGTGTATCTTTCAGAGGCTTAGAATGGAGCTGTGACGCTGGACCCCAAGGGTGCTGGCCGCAACACCGACTCATTAAGGGAGAACTCTATCAGCAGAGCTGGAAGACACCGGTTGTACAGATAGCACACTAGGAGAATCCAGCAGTGTCTCTCACAGCATCAACCGGCCAAATGGAGACCGCAGTGGGCGCCATAGATGAGAACACCACCAGTTCCTCCACCACCTTTCTTTCTATACTCGACTCCCATGGAGCCCAAGCTGCCTCCCTGCCATTCAACTTCAGCTACGGTGACTATGACATGCCCTTGGATGAAGAGGAGGATGTGACCAATTCCCAGATTTTCTATGCTGCCAAGATTGTCATTGGCATGGCCCTGGCGGGCATCATGCTGGTCTGTGGCATTGGCAACTTCATCTTTATTGCTGCCCTGGCCCGGTACAAGAAGCTGCGTAACCTCACCAACCTGCTCATCGCCAACCTGGCCATCTCTGACTTCCTGGTGGCCATTGTCTGTTGTCCCTTTGAGATGGACTACTACGTGGTGCGTCAGCTGTCCTGGGAGCACGGCCATGTCCTGTGTGCCTCTGTCAACTACCTGCGCACCGTCTCCCTCTATGTTTCTACCAATGCTCTGCTGGCCATCGCCATTGACAGGTGAGTGCAGGGGGGATGGAGCAACAAAGGTGCTCAGGGAGGAGGAGACACTGGAACTGGCCCTTCCTTTCCTGCTCTTGCAGATTGATGAGCAGGGTCTGTACTCACCCCAGCTGCGGATGCAGGAGGCATCAAAAGAGAGAAGTGTTCTTGTTTTGCAGCTTCAATCAGGCTGGAGGCAGTGGCGCCCCCTATGGTTGTGCAGAAAGGCGCTTGATCCTCCCTTGTGAGCTTGCTGGGCATGTTGTGCCTGTTCCAGATCTAGAGTAGACAGGGATTTGTTTAAGTTCTAAGCAGTCAGTTCTGGAGTGAACTTGAAAAATTTATGGGAAGTTTTTACCTTATCAAGAATTTACATACCAGATTGAGGAGAGGTTATTGGGAAAAAAGAAGAATCAAGATAGATCATGTACAGGTACCAATTTCCTATGATGAATGTGAACATTATGTGTATCTAAAATGTATCAATAAAATTAATTGAAAAAAGGATTTCTCTACCAATATGTGGTCTCCTAATAGAAATTGATTTTTAAACAAAATTGAGGGAATTTTGAAAAAAAAAAAAGGGGGGGGAACATGTGCTTGCTTAATTGTTCTTCATGAATCACTTTGCACCTTGATATCCATTTGAATGCAGCAGTGCAAAAGAGCTGTTTCCAGTGCTGGTAAATAAAAGCAGTGATAGTATCCTCGGTAAACGTTTCTTATAGTTATTTTCGTGTGGTAGAAATGTACACTAATGAGCAAGAGTGGCCCTTGTTCCTGGGAATAGTCTCAACAGGCTCTTCTGCCTTGTTTTCTGTCTCTCCTGACAGAGCTCCTGCCATGGTCCATAGCCAGTTACCCTGAGGGTTAAATCAGACCTCCGTGTACTTAGATCTGAACAGTTAGTCTCCCTTTCAACCCAGGCAGCCTGATACACACCTGCTCTCTCTGTTCCACCGCTTTGGGCCTCCGGGGAGTTCACCCTGGCCCTAGCAGTCAGGCATCCCAAGTCAGTGTTCCAGAAAGGAGCACAGCTGACAGAGCATGTTTTGTGAGGAGGGGGAGAAGGCATCTAGTGGTAGGACAACCTGGAGAAGGTTACTCCTAAGGAAAGAGTTAGAAGGAGCCTCGCTTGAAAATCTATTGCCCCACTCTGATGCAGAGCCACTGCCTCCCTTCCCCAGGGAAGGATGTCAAGGACTTTGTTTACTTAGGCAAGTACTCTGGGTGAGCCTACAGCAAGAGCAGGAGGACAAAAGCCAAGCAGAGGTTGTGCTGCTGATGTCCCCAAGGAAGAGCTCCAGGGACATTTCCTGAACGTGGAAATTGCTGCTTTTTTCTCTTAATAGATGAACAGGACATAGCATGTAAGGTCTTTTCCATGTGCTAGCAGGCCGTCTTGTCTAAGGGGTGCACTAAGCCATGAAGGGTACAGTAGGTAACTAGGTAGGTGCTGCAGAATGGGGCTCTGCTCCCAAGGGGAGGTCCATTTCACCGTGCAGGGGCTCCCTGGTCAACAGGACTGACAAAGGGGAGGATGACAGGGCAAGTGAGGGGCACTGGGATATTTTAAATGTGTCAGAGATAATATCTGTGTCAACCAATCAACCTCATTCTGCTGAATTCCTCCAAACTCACTTTCTCCTTTTGTACAGAAGACGCCTTGTCTACATATTGCAGACATTTCACTCACAGTATGAGTTTAACTAGTGCAAATTGGGTACACCAAGAAAGAGGGTTTGAGGTACACTTGGCATTATGGGAACTGCTGCTGTCCAGAGTGAGGCTGTGATTAGAAATTGGCACCCTGGCTTTGCAGGAAAGTGTGGTGTGCTGGCACCGTGCCAACCTTGGCCTTGGCTTGAAAGCAGGCTGCTCTAATGCATTAAGTTTTCTTTTAAAAATTAATATTTGTGATCTTGCTTCACATTATTTTTATTTTAATGTATTGTTACCATCTAATTTCCATTTTGTGGTCTGGGAATCATTGATTTTTGTCTGGTCTCATGTGTTGTTCAAAATTTTACTGGTGATTTTCAAGTTTGATTTTGTTAGCTCAGAATAATGAAATTTTGATTTTGGCACACAAGTACTGCTATGATTGTAAAAATGCTTCTATTTTTGCTTAATGAAACTTCTTTAGGGATGGTATTAACAGTTCCTGCACTAAGTTTGGATTCTTGCGGCACCATCTATTCATTGTAGGTCCTTATTTTAATTATTTGATTTCTCTATCTCAGTTTTCTTATCTATAAAGTGAGAGTAATAAAAAACTTAATACATGGTATTACTTGAGAATTCAATGGAATAATATCTGCAGTTGCTTAGAATAATACTTAGGACAGAGTAAGCCCTAAATAGTAGATATTGCAGTTCTTACATTAAGCTTTAAAAGAACAAGGACAACACCACAAAGCCAGATAAGCTAATGAACATTTCCCATTAGCTAATGTCTTTGATTTCACTGAAATAATCGTTTTTATGGCATGCTTGACAAAAATCGTAATATAAAGATTTTAAAAATCACAGGTATCAGAGCGTAGCAGAGCAGAACTGCTGCATTCTGCTTGCTCAGATTTCTTCTCCTACTGTTGCTTCCACTGGCCTCCAAGGGATCTGAGCTTGAAGGCCTCCTTCATTCTGGCCTTATTGTCATTCTCTAGCGTTCATCCATGTGCCTGTCCTGATACAACGCCCTTGTAATGGGCTCTGCTTTGGACTTCCTGCATTTGGTGTCCCATGCCTCTGCCCAGCTGCCAATGCTACTCCTCTCACTATCCACTCAAAACTTTCATCCACTCGTGTATGTATGGATCCATCATAACTATTTTCATACAGGAACTCTGATGTGACAGGTACTCTTTTAGCACTGGGGAGATGATGGTGAATGAGAGAAAATTTTAAAAGCTTCTCCCCTAATGGAGGTTATAACCAAGCAGATGAAGTTATATCCCAGAAAGATAACTGCTGAGCAGACAGAAAAGGCAATTTCAGAGTGACAGACACCGTGAGTACAATCACACACCCACATAAACACTGAGCATGACTGAGCATGGCCCTTGCTCAGGGTAAGGTGTTGGGATGAGTTCCTGGAGCAGACATTTAAAGTACTGCTGATGATGGATGGAGAAGAGTCACCCTGGTGAAGACTTGGGGGAAAGCTGTGCAGACAAAGGGGATTCTAAGAGCAAAAGCCCCAAGCAGCAACAGACCTGATGGATTCTAGGAACAGGGAGCAGGTCCTTGAGCCTGGAAGAAGCAAGCAAGGCTGCAGGCACCTTAATCTCTGTCTTACACACACGTCCTTCCCTCACATAGTGACCCGCAGTGACTCCGCTGTCTGCACAGCACGGCCCCACATCCTCTGCTGCATTTCCAGCCTTCTCTTATCTAGTCCCAGACGACTACCCAGTCTTATCCTGGGAATCACCTCACCTCCTGTTTTCCAAAGCCGGGCACAGTCTCCTTGGAGAGCTGTCACTATGGCATTTTTTACATTTCTATACACCCAGTGCCAGGTACTTGATGGGGGTGAAGTTTATTAAAATCCTACAAGGTGTCCCAAATTCATGGCCAATAAAATTTGTAAAAGAAGTAAGAAATAATTGTTGTTCCCAGAAGCTTACATCTTGGAGGTAGGATGGAGAGAGGGAATGTACACAGATAAAAAAGTTAAAGGCTAAGTAGAGGATGACTTTTGAAAATTTAGAGTGTCATCATGGATTGGAGTGGTCAGAGAAGGCTTCATGGAAGAGGTGGACTTTTAAATTGACCTTCAACAAATGAAAATCTGCAAAGGGAAGGCAGTGTTTTCCAAGGGGATGAAACAGTGTTTGTAAGGAATGATAGGAGAACAGAGATCAGAAAGGACAGAGTCATATTCTCTCAAAATCCAACAGAAGGAATATGAGATATGACCACAAAATATAGTGGATATTTCAGTTTTTAAAAATATTACAGTAAAAACACACTGCCAAAAATGTCTCTCAAAAAAACTGCCTCCTGGCTTCAGATACACTTACCCCATTAGTGCTGTCACTTCCTGAAGCAGTTCTCCTCCATGAATGTCTATAGCTGTGCTGCTCCTGCCTGGATGTCCTGAATTGATTCTAAACATGACCTTTCATGGTCTTCTTGACCGTGGGGAAGAACTAGAAGTGAAGATTGGATTAGTAAAATAGAAAGCAGTAGAGGACTTGCAAATGCAAATTTGCCAACGACAAGTAAAGCATATTGTGTGGACAGAATAACTCTTACAAAAGTACATTTTAAAGTATTCATCCTTTCCTAAATATTAATAGCTTGTTGCTGTGTATAAACTGTAGCTCACTGGAGCTCTACAGCTTCTCCATGATAGTTCCATCTTATACATAAGGAAAGTTAATCGAGAACATTAAGAAAAATGACTCAAGTTCATACAACATGTTTATGATAAAGCTAAAACATTGTAAAAGAAAGAAGCAGAAATAGTAAAAACTCATATAGTGAAAAAATATGAAGACAGATGTTTTCTTTGACTGAGTGGGAGACTGTGGAGTGGATGGAAGGAAAATAAGCCAATTAGGTTTCCTGAGGAATCCGAGCGCAGGAGCGCTGTGGCCTTTCGGAAAAGTCCCCTGCATGCTGTGGCTGAAGCACTGCTCGTGCTCTGTGGAGGTTCCCATCCCACTCTTCAGCATCAAAAAGCTGCTAGAGGGCCAAAGAGGGATGCTGCAACACCCAGGTCGGTGTCCAGAGAATGGACTCGCTCAGCAGCTTCTTCTATCATCTTTCGGGAGATGAGCAGGAGCCGGACTCTCCAGAAAATTGTTCAAACACACTCAGATTCAGTTGTTTTGGCTGCTTGTGTTATAGGTAGGGACAAAAGTAGCAGATGTATCATCACACACACACACACATGCACACACACATGACCCTCTCTTCAGATCAAAATGACAGGAAAGATCTCCAAAAACATCACTTGCAGGGGAAACAGAACTGGTTTGGTTTCCTGTCAATCCGCTGTCACATTTGCACTCAGCCTTACCTGGGAGAAGCTGCAGACACTTGAGAACGTGTTTATTTCCAGTGTTGAATCGTCATTCCTTCCCACTTCACATCCCTCTTTCTCCTTCTCCAACTTCCAGCCCTTGCCAGAAGTGGGAAGCCTTCCAGGAAAGCAGAGCTCTCTGCCCAAGTGTGCTCCCTCTCTGGGATAGGCACTGTCATACCGCACCAATGACTCACAACTCCAACAAAGTGCTCTCTCCTTCCTGGGCCACTGTGGTTACCGCTGTGTGGGTTCTTTAGCAAAGAACAAAAGCAGTATCTTTTACCATCTGAAGCTTTGTGGTTACAAAAAAACACATCCATGTATATTCTCAATTGATTTTTCACATCAACCCCATGCCCTGCTGTTCAGTGTTTTCTATCAAGGGTCTGGTGGTATATGACTTTAAGGGTCTCTCGTCTCTTCTCAGCCTCCTCTATCTTTCCACCCAGAAAGTGAGATAAACAGACACATTCTTTACCCGCCTCTTTGCATTGCTGAGGGTATTTTTAAAAGTATGAAATGAAGACAAAACTTCGCAGAGGTTCATTCAGAAAGGGCAAGTTCTCCCAGAATCGCTTTAGAGTTACCAGGTGGATTTAGGTATAAGCTTCATGGTAATTAGGATGAACAGAAAAATCTGGGAATTATATCAGGCAGAAACTGATAGGAAATGTTGTTACTGTATTCAATAACGATTTATGCCAATTTTTGGTGTAGACTAGGTTTAAAACTTTGCCAGGAGCAGTGCAATTGGTACCTACTGTTTCAAAATGAGCAAAACTCTTTTGCAGGAAAAGAAATTGAGGTTAACAGAAATTAAACAAAACTTTCCTGAGCTGGGGATTTAGCCCAGTAGTTCCAGAGCCTACCTCACAAGCCCAAGGGCATGAGTTTGCTCCCAGGTAGAAAACAAAACAAAACTAACTTTCCTGAGGTTGCACAGCTAATTAGAAGTAGAGCTGGGTTTTCGTCCAAGTCTGCCTTTCCTAAAATCCACCCTTCACTGGGCCCTTCTCCCCTTTAATTTGATGGCTCCTCATAATGATGCAAAAGGAAAGTTTTATCCAGTACCTGTCCCTCTCCCTGGCTGACTGCATTTGTGCTTTTGCCCCAGGTATTTGGCCATTGTTCACCCACTCAGACCTCGGATGAAATGTCAAACCGCTGCTGGCCTGATTACTTTGGTGTGGACAGTGTCCATCCTCATTGCCATCCCTTCGGCCTACTTCACCACTGAAACCATCCTCATCATTGTCAAGACCCAAGAGAAGATCTTTTGTGGCCAGATCTGGCCAGTGGACCAGCAGCTTTACTACAAGTCCTACTTCCTCTTCATCTTTGGCATCGAGTTTGTGGGTCCTGTGGTCACCATGACCCTGTGCTATGCCAGGATCTCCCGGGAGCTCTGGTTCAAGGAGGTCCCAGGCTTCCAGACAGAGCAGATCCGTAAGCGGCTGCGCTGCCGCCGGAAGACAGTACTTGTCCTCATGGGTATCCTCATGGCCTATGTGCTGTGCTGGGCACCCTTCTATGGCTTCACCATTGTGCGCGACTTCTTCCCTACCGTGTTCGTGAAGGAGAAGCACTATCTCACCGCCTTCTACATTGTCGAGTGCATCGCCATGAGCAACAGCATGATCAATACCCTTTGCTTCATCACAGTCAAGAACAACACCATCAAGTACTTCAAGAAGATTATGCTACTTCATTGGAAGTCGTCTTACCACGGCAGTAAGTCCAGTGCTGACCTTGACCTCAAAACCACTGGGATGCCTGCCACTGAGGAGGTAGACTGTATCAGACTAAAATAGCCCCATGGACTTTGTAAAGTTTTAACAGAAGACAAGACCTTTGAGAGGCTTACCAATGTGCTTGGGTACACGGCCCAACCAAGAACTCTTGGTTTTCAGCACAGGAGAGAGTAAATGGACAACCTTGGGGATATTGTGTTCAATGAGCTTGTAATTTTTAACAGTTGACAGTACAACTGTCACTAGTGGTCAATATTCACTGAATAATTTGTGCAAAGAGTAGATACTGAGGAAATCTAGTATGTTGGTGACATTTAGTTGACTAACCAAAATATGAATTAACCCCAAGTCAAGGATGATGCAGACTGTTTGGAATCAGGTTTCCACAAGGGAGCCAGAGTACGTTTGTTTGGATTGTGAGGATACCTTTGGGTCATCTCAGCTGCTCCTCACACGTGTCTCACTCACTTCTGGGAGTGCCCTTCGTCTTGAGTCCACTCCTACCATTTGCATGGTTGGGCCAAGAAGGCAAAAGAGATTCCAGATCTTTCTGAAGCCTTTCAGTTCCCATCCCTGGTCACCCTCACTGTGAATAGTCTTGCATGCAAGCACAGAGGCATCCTGTGAGCACCACCCCCCACGCTCTCCTATGGCCATACTCCTACCCCATCTCCACACCCAAAGCTCTGCATATCCACAGTAAGGCTTGTCAGGAGAACGATGGGGAAGAAATGGCAGAGCCCCTGCATGCTATTTGGACAGGGAATTATGAAGTTCCCTGGGGAGAGTCTACAGAGGGGAAGCCTGGGCTCACTGCATGTCTCCTTGGCTATGTGGACTACTTACCCCAGGAGGAGGAAGGAACACTTGAGGAGAGTCAAAATCCTCTGTGTGGAGTTTAGGGAAGGGCTCAGCTTCTCTGGATGCAATGGTGACAGTACCTTACTTCTGTTATTCTGACTTGGACCATTAGACTTCCTTTCCGTCTTCATACTATGAAGTTCGGAAGCTTTGAATATAGCCACATGGATGTGACTGCATACATTTTTCCACTCTTACCAATGATCAAGTATGAGAGAAGAGCTCCTTCCTGACCAGCCAAACTGGTGAGGTGCCTTGATGACTGTGACTGGAAGGCAGAGTGCGTTTGTCAGTGCCGGGACCCCATTCTAGACATGACGCCTTTGGATTGAGACTCACTTCTTTCATAAGACAGAAGTGCTCTCGGGAGCAACAGACCTTTCTGTTTCCTGCCTATGAACTCATAAGCTCCAGCAGCAGAGCTCTGTGTCCCAGGAAAAAAGAATATGAACGGCTGAGGGAAGGGCCAGCAATGAGCTGTGTGGAGCCTGCAGGCTGACTGATGGTTCTTCCCACTTTTCCTCCCCTTTTCATTTGGTGTTTTCAGTTTGGAGTTTTGGACCCAGGAGATTTAACATTCAGCCTTGGCTCTTGTCCATGTGACCTTTGCAAAACTTCTCTGAGACAAAGGTAATATCATGGGTACCTACTATCAAGATAGTTGTGGAAGCCAAGAAAATGATGTGCAGAAAATGCTTTTAACCACACACATCATCAAAAAGGTAGCTGAGCAACCATGTGCCTGGACAAGGAACTACTTGCCACCATGGCTTCAACAAACGAACAATCTCCTTTCATTTGTCATTCTGTAAATTCGCTTCCCTCACCCTTCCAAGCTGTATGGCATGCTGTATGTTCCTAATGATGGTTGGTACAAACAAGGCTGTGAAATTTGATGACAGCAGTGGGAAGGACACAACAGACACACCCCGTGTCACGAGATGAGTCAGGCTTTTGAAAACTCTAGCATTAGAGCATCTTCGGGATCTTAGAAGTGCTACTCCCCTTCCCATGTGCATTCCCAGGCAATAGAAATTTCAGGAGAATAACAGCGTGACCCAGTCTGCTTTTATACCAGGACTAGAGTACTACAGAATGGACTTGCCCCTTCTTGTTTACTTCAACAACAGGACATTTATAAGTCTAAGAGATAACGGTATAATATTTACCCTTCCAGCTACAGTTAATACTTTATTTTTGACAGAAAAGTTTATTTTTTATTGCTTATTTCCCTAGAAAACACATTTTTCAAAGACTTACCTATTTTTTCCCAATTTCGTTTTGGTACCCAAAGATCCTACAGTTTATTTAGAATTCTCTGAGAAAATAAAAACAATTTAAGTATTAGCTCAAACTAGACACACATTGGAGAGCAATTCTTATTTTTTAAATAAAATCTTACTTGCTAAAATCACATGTCAGTTTTTTGGACTAAAAGTAAGAAAGTCATACAATTTATTGGCATTATGCTCACCATTCCCATGAAGATGGCTACACACAAGCTGATTATGTTAGAGAGGGCATTTTGGTTTATGACAACCAAACTTTTTTGCTTTTCAGCTGCAAATATATGTATTTTTACTTGTTTAGCTGTCTGTAGTTTCTTATTGTCTGCTTGTGATTTTATAGTAAACAAAGCTATGTTGTTACCAAGTAAAATAAAAATATATATATGATAGTTGGTCATACTGTTCTTTTACCCCACTCCCACCCCTTTCCTAGCTGCAGTGTGATAGTTCTTCAAGTGAACAATGAACAGATTCCATGATCATGTGAACTGTGGGAGCAATGCTACCTCACACTCTTACATTCCCCCTCCATTCTGGAAAGATTTATAAATCTTTTTTTAAAAAAATCTGCCCTGATAATATTACTTATACTTTGTAGCATCTAAATGCCAAGACTCATTTATGCCAATGGCATGATATGGCTGTGTTAGTTGGACAGGCTTACTGTCCGCACATGCAAATGAACAGGGTAGCCCTATAGTACCACGGCCTGTTCAAGGTCCTGAACTCACTGCCCAGTTGACGGTATTGCCACAGACTGGTGGCAAGCCCAAGGAGGTGACACTTTGTGATTCTCCATTCTTTTCTGTTCTCTAAATACTTTGAATATACAGAAAAATAGACATGGTTTTGTAACGTCAAACTATTTCCATGACTAAAATAAAGGGAAAGCTTTTGAAATTTTGCCTCCTAAGTACATATTTTTAAATCATTTCTTAAATTGAAGACATTAAAAGAAGGCCATGTGATGGTTACCTCAGCACACCATGAAGCCTGAAACAAGTTCTATGCTCATTATGAGAAAGAGTGCTAGAGAAATGGTGGGATGACCAGAAAATTATAAACACATTTTCTTGAAAAATATGACAAACTTTGGAATGCACCCACAAAGAATGAGTCAAAATTCTCCTTCTCAGAGTGTGAGACTATCAAATTCAAGACATTCATTTCACAGTTGATGAAACAAAATCTAGAAGTGGGGAGAGATATGTGTAAGGTCCCCTGGCTGTCACTGCGGCAGCCAGATTTATGTCTCAAGGCTCCTGGAGCATATTCCAGGATTCTTGTCTTATAGTCCTCCAGGGTTCTGGGAGCATCAACACCGCGGAAAAGGGAGGATCCTTTCCAAGAATCCTTGAGATAACTGTTGAACCTTACATACCCTGGCCTGCTCTAGAGATTCTTAAAGAGTTTAGCAGAGACATTCCTAGCTCATTTGGAAGCCAACTTAACTCATTCTACCTCTGGAACCTCATAGCTCGAACACAGGCCAAGAGGCACTACGAAAGCACTCCTTGGAGGTGTTCAATGCTTATTTTTCTTACCTTGACTACTTGGAGGTCCCTAGGAATGTAAGAATCAATAGACGTGTGCTCCTGAGAACAGCTCCTCACTGGGAAGCAGAAGAGAAAGAGAAAGAAGCCAGGTTTGGCTGAATATCCAGACTGGCCAGCAGTCCCTGTGTACCAGAGTGTGGAGACACCAGAGGGCCACCTGCCCCCCCTGCTAGCCAAGATTAGAATGCTAAGGGAGGCTTTGGGTGAAGTGGAACTTAAATTGGAACAGTGAAGTACAGAAAAGTAAAGAGATGAGCATTTCAACGGGAAGAGAAACATTTCTTTCATCTGTTCCTGGAAACTGAAATTGCCTTTTGCTGGAAGCAAAACCTTCTCAGACAGTGAAAGGCCTGTCATCCTGGGAGAGGTAACTAACAATACTGAAAAGCACAGAAACCTAAGTAAGAAGTATCAGAGCCTTATCTGAGAGTGAGTTTTGGTAGGGAAGGAGGGCATGTGGGGAAGGAGACATTCACTTGAATGAGAGGATAGTGAGAGAGGAAGTAGGTCTGGATGGGTAAGACATTTCCCAACAAAAATAAGAGAAAGATTGCACAGGGGCAGGATGCTGGAAATGAGTGTGGCCGACCTTCAGGCTAGTGAGGAAGAGAATCCACGCTGTGGCGGGTGGGGCTGAGTGAGCTGCAGGATTTATCTGTTGTTGCACAAGCTCCGAGTGCACAGCATTCTCATTTCACAGATGAGGGCGCGAGGTCTGGGCTCAGAGAAGCTGTTTGCAGTCGAGCAGTGTGCTGAGGTTGGAAGCCAAGCAGTTCAACCCCAGAGCTTGTATTTTTAGTCACTTTGTGCAGCAGCCTATAAGTGACTTTTTTGGAGTCTGATCACTGGTGATAAATCATGTCTCAAATTAGCCAGAGTTTTCTAAAGCGACAATCTGGAACACACATTTTCCTCCTTGTTAGGGAAGCTTTATTCAATCTCAATAGGGGGATTTAATGGAGAATCTTTAAACTTTGAGAGCCTTGGGTACTTTTGACACCTAGTAAAGTCTATAGTTTCTTCTTAAAAAGTAGATTCAAATATATACTGTAAAATACATAGGAATAAAAAGAAATAAATTATATTGAAATGCAGTTATCAAAACACTTCAAAAGTCTGTGGTATAATTATGTAAATCTTTCTCTTTTATAACATCTCTTTATAGTAAACCTTTAATGCATTAAAGGATAAGATTTAGCACTAGGGCTTGTAGGCTCTATACTTTTTAAATAAAATGAATGTGAATATTTTGAGATTGCTCATCTAACGTCAGTGCCAGAGACTGCTAAAGCTAGTGTTGTTGGTTTGTTTTGTTTTGGGTTTTTGGCTTCCTCAGAATGGCAGGAAATGCTAAAGCTTGATAGATTGATGATGAGAACAATGATTCTGATTTTTTTTTAAATCCAAGTTCATATCTTCTTGACCAGGTGAAGAACATCTGTTCCAGTGGAGGCTAAAACTAGCACCCTGGTGTGGGCGCAAGTAGAAACGGAGATGGTAGGAAGGAGGAGGCCTACAAAATTAAATGGAATTAAATCAGTGGGTCACAGGATACTTTTCCTGTAAAGAGGCCCTGAAGGGCATTGTGCTCACCTGGCCTATGTCCCAATGCCGGTTAGTGGCCCCAATTCTGATTTGAGTGACAACTCTTCGTGTAAGCAGCCAGGGACGTCTGGCACTGACGTTAGACGAGCAATCTCAAAATATTCACATTCATTTTACTTCAAAAGTATAGAGCCTTTACCATTTCAGTAAAGCTCTGAAATGTCTAGGGCATAGGGGTAATGACTGGAGCTCTGGCAGCTCTCTTGGGTAAAGGAACTAAAACTTGCACCACACAGACTGCAGCTTAGGGTAGAAAGTGGCGCGGGAAATGAGCTGGTGAAAATCCTGTAGTGGTCAGAAGCCTTGGACTGCCTCCAAGTTTCTCCTGAGATAAAACACAAACTTCAGTCTCCTTTAAATTATTTATTAAGTAGTTGTGTTTCTAGCTGCTACCCCAGGACAAGTGTCCTAACTGGACCCCTAGAATGGCTCAGTATCATGTCGTTTTGACACAGGAGAGCAAGGCTTGGCTCGCCACTTAAAACGCAAGCTCGTGTTCTCTAAAATCGAAGAATGAATTTTAGGAACGACCGACGGAGGTTTAAGTAGGAAAATTTTATTAAGAGAGAGAGAAAGCCTCTGCCTATGAGAGACAGATGGGGGAACCCGGAAAGGTGGGTAACCCATTCACCTCACTTTTCAGAGGGCTTTTATGGAACAGAGCCATGAGGTGAGGCAGGTTTAAGCTGGGGGCTTCCAATAAGATTCAAGGAGGTGGTCAAGTTAACAGCTAACCAATGGGAAAAATGGGGGCTTCCAATAAGATTTAAAAGAAATTGGCAAACCAATGGAATTACAACAAGTACAGTTGTTTAAGCAATCTTGATCAAATGGGGTCCAATGAGAAATTAAGTCCCATAGGGTCCTTTCCTCATCAGCAGGCTCTTCCAGGTGGGCCAGACTTCTGGCCCTTTGTCCCAGGAAATTTATAATTACTACATTCCTGGGAAGAGGGGAGGTGAGTCTAGACCTTGACTCTCCACTGACTTAGCTATTCAGGAGAATGAGAGCTTAATTGGTTACTGTTTTCCAAGATTTTCTGTGACAGTTTCCTTTCTTGTGAGTTTCTTCTAAGGGCCTGCCCTATCGCCTGCCTGTCATATTTCTAACTAGCTTTTCCACCTATAATAGTTTTACCTACATTTTGTCTCTCACATAATCTTCATCTTTTCAACCAAAGTTATCAAACCATGTAAGAGGGATATAAATATTTTCCAGAATAATAATAGTACCTTAATAAAAATCTAATATAAATAATGCCAGTTTACCAGATCTATGAAGACTTTTAAAAACCTAACCTCAAGATATATCCTCTGTATCATAGGAATGCTTTTCTTAAGGATAAACATTACCTAAATGTTCTTTTGATGACTGCCTTGTGAGACTGAGCTGCACTATTAATGGCTGCTAATCAAGTGTCTCTTTACACTCCGTTAAGTACTTTAGAAGCCTGACTTTGTTTAATCCTCATCCCCACACACGGACAGTAACTGTGTTCTGATGCTCGCTTGTCCAGTGTTAGCTGACAATTTGCAATCAGGCTGCTTTGGTCTTAGAGCATGGATCACCAGGCTACTCTGTTTAATAAACTTCTAGCATCTCTTCACTTTTGTATTTAAAAAGACAAGATCAAGGTCTGGCAAATGACCACTTGACACCAAGTGGAATCACTCTATCTGACCTTCCCTTTGCAGAGGAGTTTTTGTAGATCAGGACCCTATCCTAATGGAAATTCAGTTTGAACGCATCATTTTCCCAAGTTGTTATCATTGTCTCTAAGCCAAAAAGGCAGCAGATCAGGCAGCTGGGTCCAGTGGAGCTGTTACCTTACCAAAAATGAGGAAAGACCAAAACCAGGAAGAAAGCCATGAGGCTCTGGAGAGTCGGTAAGTGTGCACCTGTGACTGCTTCAAAGCTGATCTTTCTGCAATGTTTATGCTAGGGTGCTAAAATTCTTAGATGGTTGTTCAAGGACAGGTTTGCAGAAACTCTGGGTTACAATAGTTCTCAGTATGAGGTATTCAATTTATTTCTATAGCTCCTCTATCTTTTTTATGTCAGAAGGCTTCAGTGAATTTCTAGGAAGAACAATATGAACAGAAATAAACAGCAAACTCCCCATGAGTACATTCTGCTTTTGAACAGCATTGTAGAAATAAGGGACACTTCCATCCAGATGTACACAAAAATCCTTGAAAGTAGAATCTTTGAATGAGAACAGATGTGTGAATTTTAGTCTTTAGCTTAAGAGAATATACCAAGAAAAAAAAGATTAAAAATTCTGCAAATGGCAGTTTGCAAAAAGCAAACATAAAACAAATCCAAAGCAAGACATACCTCATCCAAGATATTCCTTCAGATATTTCAAAAATCCTGACTATTAGGAGAAGGTCAAATGTTGAGATAAAATGTTTGCACTAGTCAATCTGTGTATATACAGCAACATATCATCAGACCAAGTAGGTGTACCGCTATCATTCCTGCTTCACCCCGCAGAGTTAAAGGGGCTGCTGTCATGTTCACTGGGTGCCCACCTGCACATAATAGAGTGGGGTGTTCCAACACGTGATCCTCTTTCCTAGTGTTAGGATTGAGGCCCTTGGGGAGAGGCCAGGTCTCACAGATCTCTTCCTGCTCTTTTTCATCACATCAGGCAGGCGGCTGGCTCCCTCCCTCCCTCTGCATTCTCTGTTGCTAGATTCTTGATGGTGTGTCTCTCCACAAAGGGCTGCCACTGACCTGCCAAGTATGGTGTTTCCAAAGTCGCAGTGCCAGAGAGGAAAAAAAAAAAATCTTCCCACCTTCATTCTAGGACCAGCTTCATATATTTCCTTTGGAAGAATTCTTTTATCCACTCACAATTTCTCAAAATCTGAATTTTGTCACTGTTTCATGAATGAGATGTTAGTACCCCACCTCAGATAGACTTGGGCCTAGGAAGTCCACTTCCTTCATCTAGCATAATGTAAGGAAGAGTCTGTCATAATGTGTGATCTTGTGCGGAAGTCTTCTTTCACTAATGCTTTCATTATACTATCACCGCTGCCTTGATTGACTAAAAATGTCTGTGGTCATTTTTGTCAAATAAAACATTATTGTCTGTTCTCATGCATCTTTCTCACCAGATCTGGTTCTGTGTATCTTCTGTGTCCTTCCCAAAGTAAAGGTGGCAATGAGAGGTAAATGTTTTGAACTGATTTGGACCATGGACATTTTTGAAAGCATTTCAGAAAGTGGCAAGAATGATGGATCACACGTGCTTGAGGTGAGAGGAGGACTTTGAGGGCAATCAGTGGAAATGTGTCTTTTAGTCTAAGTAAACTGTTGCTAATTTAAACACTCACCGTATTTCTTATCACCTTGCCATACAAACACATTCACAAAATATATTTTAGTTTATGTATTGTGATGGAATGAATAGTGGCTGCACGACGTCCTGCTCCCTATTCTTGGGACTCGCAAGTACTGCCTCATACAGCAGAAAGGTCTCTGCAGGTGCGACTGAGCCAAGGATCATGAGATTTTGAGATGGGAAGATTACTGAGAGAGCCCTGAATGTAGTTCAGTGGAAGACACAGCTAGACTGCAGAGAGAAGGTGGTGATGTGCCTACGGGAGCAGAGATAAAGAAGATAAAACAGGCACAAGTCCAGCCCACCAGGACCCAAAACAACCAAGGAAACACTTTCTCTCTTAGAGGGAACCAGCCCCGGAATCACCTTCACTTCAGTTCTATGAAATTGGACTTGTGACATCCGGAGCTATCAGGTGGCATCAGACCCTCCATAGGACTGCTGCTTTGGGGTCCAATCTGGAAAATTCAAGTTTCTTTCCCTGCTTCAGCTCAGCTTCTAGACTTAGCTCCTGGGTTTTGCTGCCTCTCAAATCCAGGCCATCGATTCTGGCCTCCCTCTGCTCTTGGACTGCAGTTGGACCTCAGTTGCCAACTTCGTACTGTCATGCTGAAGATACCTGTCAGTCTTTCCTTGGGGGACAAGGCATTCTGGGGCAAGGAGGTTGTTTTGTGTGGTAAGCTGAGACATTTTAAGTACCACTGTTTCTTTGTTTCCTCTACATTCTTCATTATAATGGCGATATTCTGTAAGACTCTACAATCTAAACGGTCTTCACAGAAACCACGTCTTCATATTTTAGAGCTTGGAATGGAGAGAGATCCACATAGCTATCGAAGGACAGATCAGCCGGGCTCATTTTTTCATCCTACAAGGAGCCCTTGTGAAGTCGTTGGTCAGGAGGCACTTTCCAGGAGGATTTAGCTCATTTGGAACTGAGAATGCCTCACAGTGGGGCTGCCCAGTGGGAGCCCTGCTTTCATGCAGATGCCAAGCAGAGGCACCCTTGGCCTGTTTACATGCTTAGCTGACTCAAGTGCTCTGCCACTTCTCTTCTGTGTTTGAGGATCTGGCAGCAGGAATGTCTCTCTGGGGCTCAGAAAGAAATGTCAGAGCCCTCTGCTCAGCCCAGATAATATGTCTGCAGTCACCCCCTCCAGGACTCACGGGCATAACAAAAATGAAATCAAATTCTTTTGATGAACACAATTTTTACTTTATTATTTTGCAGACTGAAAATGTAGGAATTCTATAAAAACAGCCTTTGCAGTTGGTATTATTGCTTTCATTTCTTACCACTCAATACTACTCATTCATTATTTATTTAACACTTACCTATTTAATACTTAGGATGTATTAAGGCCATGTAAGATTTGGGATTTCATAATGAGTAGTACACAGCTCTGGTCTTCATAGAGCTTTGAGTCTCCATCTGACAATAAACATAAATACAGAAGAGCACCTGCATAAATGTAACTTGGGCTAGTGATAAGTGTCGTGAAGGAAGGAGACTTGGGGTCGAAGGCCAGGAATGGGGCGGGAAGGAGTCAGAGCAGTGTAAACCAAGAGGTCATGGTAGTTTGGCTCTTTGGAGATGAAGGTGAAGAGACTGAGGTAATATAGAAGACATAATGGTAGGAAGAAAGGAGATAAGGAAAATCTTGATTTGAAAATTGTACTGTAAAGAAAATGGCAACTTCAGGACACAAAGTTACCCAGGGTTACAAATGCTCTGTTTTCTCTTTCAGAAATCTCACTCCAATGCTTCTAAGTCTTCCTTTTTTTTTTTTTTTTCTTCCCCAGTTCAGGCTACCCTGAGCTCACTATGTAGCCAACGTCAGCCTCAAACTCACAGCAGTCCTCTTGCCTCTGCCTCCCCAGAGCTGGGATTGCAGGCGTGAGCTACCACGCCTGACATTGTGGTATGTGGTTACCGGGGATCAAACTCCAGGTCCTTTTTGCTTGCCAGGTAGACGCCGGAACCACTGAGCTAAATCCCTAGCCCAAAAACTTCTGCATCCTAAAACCTGCCGTAACACTGGAAGCGGGGCCTGTCCTTTCCTGCTTTTCTTCTCACTATAGATTCACAAATTCACTGTCAAAGAAATAGCATTATTAACTGGATAACCTCTCTCTAAGCTTTACACACATCATCTAACCCAGCCCCCAAATGGTAACCTGGCTGGTACTAGGAATACACAACCTGCATCATTTGTCTTTTAAAAAAATTTTATTGTTAAATAACTACATTTTATATACATATGATCACATTCAGCATTGACAATTTGTACCAGATTGTGACATGACTTGATTCTCATTTTTCCCCTTCCCCTACACACCCTGCAACACCCCACCCCATATATACATAAGCTTTGTTTCCTTTTTTTTTTATTACCAACACATTTTTTTCTTTCCCCTTGTTATGGGGATTTAACTCAGTGGTTCCAGTGTCTGCCCGCGTCATCTGTCTTGAAGACACTGCTAAGAACACGTAAATAGTTCTCACAACATAATATTTCCTCCTCTCTCTTGAGTGTTCACACTCTGTTTTCTCAGAGTGAGGACATGTTATTTATCATCTTTTTACATTAGTAGATATTTATATCACACAGTGATTACATTCACTGTGGAGAATTGGTACATGCACATAGCACATTTCATCCCCTCTTCCTCTGGACCTGCCAATCTCTTGATCCCCTTTCCATTTGGAAAAGTGTTCCTTCTTCCAAGTACCTATCTTTTATTCTGCTCCTATTTAATTTCTCATCTAAGATAAAACATGAAATATTTAAGCTTGTATGTCTGACTAATTTCATTTAATATTGTTTTGAGATGAATTAATTTTCCTAAAAATTACTCATTTTTTTATTTTTTAAAAAATTCAAATCTTTATTGGTACACTATGAATATACATCATCATCACATTCAACACTGAGAGTTTGTATCAGAATATGACACAACTTGGTCCTCATTTTTCCCCTTCCTCCACCCACACTGCAAACCCCTAACCCCTATTTACATGAGCTTTATTCCTTTTTTATTGCTATCACATTCTTTCCCCCCTCATTATTTACCCCTACACTATAGCACAACAGCATTCCATTGTTTATTAATAGCATAACTTCTTTTTCCAAAGTGTATCTGTTAGGAATTGTGCTGCTATAAACATGGATATACATGTATCTCTATAATACAATATCTTTAACTCTTTTGGAAAGATACTTTGAAGCTGAATGGCTGAGTTGAATGAAATTCCTAGTTTTAGTTTTTGAGGAATCTCCATACTGATTTCTGTATCGATTGCACTAGTTTACATTCCTATGCACAGGGTAAAAGGGCTCCTTTCTCCTCACAGCTTGGCCAGGCTTGTTATTATTTGAATTCTGATGATAGCCTTTCTGGAGTAAAATAGACCCTCAGTGTTGTTTTAATTTGCATTTCTCTAACATCCAGCACGGTTGAACATTTTTCATGTATTTATTGACCATTTGTATTTCTTATTCTGAAAACTGTCTATTTCAATTGCCAATTTTTTTAAATGGGTCTTCTATTTTGTGGAAGTCTGATTTTTATGAGCTTTTATATATTCTAAGGAATATATTTGTTTAAACAATAGCTGGTAAATGTTTTCACATTTTGTATATTGTCTCTTTACTCTATCGGATGTTTCCTTTGCTGTGTGGAAACTTTTTAAGGTAATATAATCTCATTTGTTTATTCTTGGTACTGCTTCACATGCTATTAGGATTGTGTTCCAGAAGTCTGTCTATATTCATGTCTTCTAGAGTTCTACCTATTTTATCTTCCAGCAGATTAAATGTATCTGTTTTAACGTTTAGATCTTTGATTCAGTTTGATTTTAGTTTTGTTCACGGTGAGAACCATGGGTGCAGGCTCAGTCTTCGGCAGGTAGATAGCCAATTTCCCAGCACCATCTTTGTGTACTTCTTAACACTGTTAGTGAATCTGCCTGTGCTCCTCACTGACACATCTGAAATGCTTGTCTGTGACAGAAGTCAGTGAGTCTACAACCCACTCTGTGGGTGAGGGCAAGTTGAAGTCTCCATCTTCTCTTTGGGTGTTCTCCTGGAGCTGTAGGTGGTGACAGGGCTGCTCTTACATGGACCTGGAAGACACTTTAAGTAGTGGAATTTGCAAGACCAAAGACCTGGAGGCAGGAGTAACTTGAGGTGAAGATCAGCCAGGTGCTAGTTTGGCTGGAGTAAGGGGGACATGGGCTTAAGAGGAGGGCATACATTAGAGCACCGAGGACCTCATAGGTCCTACTAAACAATACGAAATTTTTTTCCTTAAATGTGAGAGGAGTGTGCTGGAGCATTTTGATCAAAGCTTGACTTGGCTGTAAGTTAATGTTTAAAGTTAAACACTCGGCCCACTGAACAGTCAGGGAGTGTGGCGAATCAGCCCGGTTAGGAAGCAGGGAGGTGAGCCTCAGAACTAGGATTTGCTCTGCTCCCGGGAAGCTTGCAGTGTATTGAATTTTTCACTTAGATTTTCATATTTTTAATTGCTAAGACTCTTGGTTCATCAAATATTCCATTTTCATAGCATTTTCTATTTCTTAGATATAATTTCTTCTTCATCTTTCAAAACATATTATTATTTTTGATGTTCTCTTTTCATTTAATTCCTCCAATTGTAAATGTGTTTAATGTATTTTCCACTGTTTTTTTTACTTGAGTGGTGAAAAGCATAGATTCAAGCCAGATTGCCTAGGCAGGGTAACACCTTCCTTGCTCACTAACTATGTGACCTCGGACAAGTTGCTTAATAGCCATACACTTCAGTTCCTTCATTTTTTCAACAGGAACAGTGATCATATAACTTAATAGATGGTTGTGATGTTCAAATGAGTAAATACATGTAAAGTGCTTAGAACAGTGCCTTACGAATATAGTGTACATTGAATTTCACACTGCTTCATATTTTTCTCTTTGCTTTGGTCTATCTGTTACATTCAGTGCTTTCTCAAATGTCTGAGAATACTTGAACTTTCATTCACACTTAAGAATGGAGCGCTAATAGGCTGTCTTAGTGCTGTGGGGATGGGGAGGGGCTGCTTGCTGTAGTTATAACTTTGGGGTCGTTGGCTAGGCTGTATCCTTTGAGAACAAGACTTTAGTTCAGAATTTACCATCAGTTATTTTTTCTTGTGCTAGTCAGATTCACAGTGCAGAGACTTCCAGCCCCCCTTCCAGTTTCTCAACATTCAGGTCATGAGCTTTCAAATGATTTCTCACTGGGGACCCTTCCATTAACTGTGTTTTATGCCCCAAGTGTAGAATCACTCTGTTTAATCCAATCTAGTGAATCGTGTTTTAGTTTTTTACTGAGTAGGTCACAACAGACTCAGTGGGGATGGGAAGAAATCTGGGGTCAAACTGTTTTCAACAGATTTTCTTTTCATTCTCCTATTTTTCAGTCTCTTTACCTCCTCCCTTCATTTCCAGAGATGCCAAGTCCTACTAATGCTTGGACAAGTGCGGATTCAGTGGTGCAAACATGATTATTTTGCAACTTTCTTCACTGACTTGGGGATTTGCATTCTTGGACAGTGAATTCCATCTGTTCTCCAGCTTCCAGATTTTATTGTCACTTTTCACCTTCAGCCTTCATTTTCTTTGTGCAAAACATCCCTTCACAGTTATTTTCATGGAGTTTAGGAAAGCTCAGAGACATGTGTGAATATATATATATATATATATATATATATATATATATATATATATATATATTTACTGAAGACTCAGCTCCTTATTTTTAAAATCTGAAATCTGAAGTCCAGGAGTACTGTAGAGCTATTTGAAAGCAGCACAGAGATGAGATTAGGCTCACAATTTCTGGCCAGATACTCTTCCAAGTGCCTCATGCTAGGTCTGGTTTGTGTCTAGATGTTCTCCCTAAAGCTTCCTGTAGGTGGGGCTTTTCAGAGATGCCTGGACCTCAGGTGTGGGATGCTAGAATCAGAGACGTGATGCCAAGGGAGGGTGACCCGGGTGGGACATGAGGGATGAAATGGGCCTGTTGTAGCCACTTGCTGCTTTGCAGTTTTGCCACTTTCTGCCTGCACTCCTTCCTCGGGGTGTGCTTCTCCCTGCGATGGCTGCCCCTGTGTCGTGCCCCCCTGCCTTGGAGCCAGATGCCTACGACCTGAAACCTTTACACACCGTGAGTCAAAATAACTTTAACTTTGGTTTTTGAGTATTTTTGTCTCAGCAATGTGAAAAATAACCAAGACCCCCCCAGCTCTCAGCAGTGTCAGAACACCTGATTTGACAAAGTTACATTGAGTTTTCTTCATTATCACAATGTCTAAGAGCATGGAACCCACTTTGGCTTCCTCTGGGCCACTAAAACCCTAGAGAACTAATAAAATTGTGGTCCTTTACCTCCCCATCCTTACTTCCATCTTCTGTGCTTGCATAACAACTAGATTTCCTTGTTTTCCTTCACAATAGACTAATGCTTGACATAGGCAATTCAGTCTAATAAGCTAGTTCTCATAAATAGAGCAAAATTCTTTTTATATTTCTGAGTAACATGACTGATATCTCTTCTCAGGAAAAACATAAGCAGACTGAGAAACTACAGGTATAAGCAAAGTAATTCAATGAAAAACAGGAGATGAGTTGGAGGAAATGACATCAACGTTAACCCAACCAGGGCCAGGATCACAGAAAACCAATTAAGAGAAGATGAACATTTTAGTAAGGCAAGACAATAGAAGTATCTGCAAGGTTTTATCTTCTGTGAGCTTTTATAGTTTGGGGTTGTGAATATCCTAACTGTGAAAGAGAAGACTTTGTGGCAGTGTATGTCAGAAGGTTTAATTCTACTTTCTGGTGCAGTTCAGAATAACAGATGCCTACTAAGTTTGGCAACTTGTCAAACTTGCTGACCCAGGTAGACCGGGGTATGCCTCTGACCATAGGAGGTATGAGTACATGATGAACTGCAAGGAACCAATTATCCAATGAGTCTGAGCCTCTATTTCAGTGATTATTCCTGATATTTGCAATGCTCAGCTTCTGCCTCTCTTCCCTGGCCTAATATAGATGCTCCCACATTTAAAAAAAGCAAAACAAAACTTATGTGAAGAGCATTTCCACAGAACTTTTCTCATAAGCATCTTATTTAAACTAAGGGAGACCATAATAATTCATCTAAACAGTCTGTGTGTTAGCATAGAAAGTTTGGCCCTATAAATTTGTTTAAGGTTGCATAAGACTTTTAGAAAACTTTCATTGCCTTTCAAACAGGATTGTAATAGAGTTTCAGAGTCATTCATTTACATATTCTTTCAACAGCTATTGATTGCAGGTCTATGATATGGCAGACATTGCTTTAGCACTAGTGTTCCAGGAGTGAACAACGCCAGAAAGCTCTGACTCCATGGAGTTCATTTCTGGTGGGAACAGGGACATTCAAACAAATAAATGCATAAATCAATGAACTTGTTCAAAACCCAGTCTTCTGGAAGACTAGTAAATGAGAAAAATCCCTGAAAGAAATGGGTAAAGGAAACAAGAGACAGCAGTTTGGGTCATTTGTACTCGAATGGACGTACCTTGAGGACATACTCAGAAGTGAACTAAATAGGTCATAAATGTGTGAATACCATATCTTTTCTCTGGTATGAGAATCTGAAAATATAAATGAGTTCCAGAATGTATGATAGATATTGTGAAATAGAAAATATTCAAAGGGAGAAGGGTAGAAATAAGTTACAAGGGGGAGGAAATATGATGTTAAAAAAGAAACAAAGTATGCATATAGGGAATGGAGAGGTTGTGCGGTGGATAGGGGAATGGGAAAAAAATCAGAATTAACTCATGTCATATACCGGTACAAATTCTCAATACTGAGTGTGATCGTGATGTAAATATAAAATGCACCAATAAAGAATTCAAGTAAGACTGCTAAAAAAAAAGCATGTCAATTGGTTGGCACAGAGACACATAAAACTAGGGGTTTTGTTACTGCCATTTGACCTCTTCCTGATAAAGTGAGAAATGCTACTTGCTTTCAATCTAGAAAACCTAGTCATCAAAAAAAAAAAAAAAACTATGAATAAGCATTTTTAAAATAATATGACATTTTAATGAACAGAGATTTAAGATAATATATTTAAGAAGTTAATATGTCTACCAACTGTAAATTACATATCCAAGTGTTGGATATGTACATATACCGAGATATACTAGATGCTGGGTTATAGCACAAGTCTTAACAAATTTCAAGGAATTGATATAATCCAGAGTATGTTCTCTTGCAAATGTAATTGAATTATAAATCAATATCTATACTATAGCTAAAGAATTTCTTCATAGTTTGGAGAATAAGCAAGATATTTAAAAGTGATCCAGGGGTTCAAATAAAAATTGTAAGAGAAATTTAAAAATAGTTTGAATTGGATGATAGTGAAATACGATACACTAGTATTTGTAGAAAGCAGCTAAAGCAGTTCATAAAGGGAAATTTATATTTTAAGTACATTAATTAACAAAGAAAAAGTTTAAAATTAATGATCAAAGCTTTCAGAAAATAAAGTAAATAAGAGAAAATTAAACCAAAGGACACAAACACAAGGAATTAATAGAAATAAGAATAAAAAAATAGAAAGCAGATAAAAATTTTCAAAAACATTTGTTGCTTGAAAAAATTTATAAATTTGTATCCTTTTAACATGACAAATGAAAAAAAGAAAGGAGGAAAAACACAAATAACCAACTCTAAGATGAAACAGAATCAATAGGGATTCTATATTTATTAAAGAGTTTATAAGAGATGATATGAACAATGTTATGCAAATTAAATTTGAAATTCGGGTAAAATAGACAAATTTTAGGATAAATACAACTTAACAAAACTGATAACTCAAACATAAATGGAAAAATTAATAACTTAATATCTATTTAAAAAATTGAATTTGCAGTGAAAACTCTCATCTTCCTTTGCCAACTCTTCTTCCAAACAATCTCTTAATAACTTAATGGCAGCAACAGTAGTGCTAAAATCTCTTATTCCAGGCTACTGCAACTTTGATACTTATAGGTATTATAATTTTTTAAAAAATAAACCAATATCCCTCATTAATTTAGATCAAATATAATAAGATATAATAAAATTACATTTAATAATATATTTGGTATTTAGCTATATATACATACATATATAATAATACATAATAAATATATGAAATTACAACAGTGAAATTTATCACAAGACTGCAAAGTTGACAAAAACTCTACAAGTCAAAATCAGATTATTTTGCCAGCAAACAGAGGGTTCTTTTGCTTGGTTCAGAAGGTAATCATGGATTAGACAAGTGCAGTTCTGCTACAGCAGTCCTGATGTCACCAGATGACAGCCGTTGGCATCGCCAGATAAGAACACTGGCACACCAGCTGCTGGTCATGGCCTCTGCCAGCCATCACCATCTGATGCCAGCCCGTGCTGGACATCATAGGTTCATTGCTGGACAGTGTCTTGCAGGTTGTCTTCATTTGCTGCTGTCCTTCAGTTTTAGCAGCTGCATTTATTCATTCTGAGCTCATGTTGCCTCTGAAATAAATCATGGGCAGACTTATAGGAATGCCAAAGTAAGTCTTTATTATAACATAGTCGGTGCTGTCATGGCGGGGAGCTCTTGGAAACTAAAACCCAAGGACTCCTGAAAGTGTCATTTATATAGCGCCTTGCAGGCTTGTTTCAGTGAAGGTAAGCACTAAACCAGAGGATCTGTGGAAGGCTTGTGAATAGGTAAATATGGGGCCCAAATCTTTTCTTTCCTGTTCTTAGCTGCTCTTGTTCTAAAAAATGTAACAGTGATGACTGAAGTATCTGGCTGCATTCATGTTGGGGTAGAAAAATGGCATTTTGATAGCCAGGCAGGACAATACTAGATTGCCGGGGAGGATATGGAAGCAAACTCTGCCATTTTACTGAGGTTCTAAGGGAAGGAAAGGAGAGTAAAGGAGGGTAAAGGCCAGGGGCATACTGGCCACTGACCAAGTCACATCCTGCACCCAGTACCAGTGCAGAGACAGATAAGAGAGCCAGGCACTTCTCAAGTATCTCTGCTACATGCCCACTAGGTGCAGGGTACAGGTTCCCATTTCACAAGGGAATAGAAATGGATCAAAGCAAAGCTAAAACCCAGCAGGAAAAGTATTAAATTGTGTAGTTCCATGTCTGGATCTGGGACACAGGATGTTGAGATGTGATTATGCACAAGGTCTTGGTAGCCCCCTCCCTGTGGCCTCTCTCTGATAGTTCATTTTCAGTCTGCAGCTTTCCTGGGTAGATATTCCTGGCCTCTACAACCTGCTAGGATTTCTTCTTTTGGTTTCTGTAACTTTGATTTCATTTCCACTATTTACATATTGCCCTTTAAGAACATACTGCCTGACCTCCCAGCCTTCCTTTAAATCTGGGTGGTGGAAATCTTCCTGACTCCAAAACTCTTACATTCTGCATGTGGTAAAATCAACATCACAAGGACAATGCTAGGATTGGTTGCTAGCTCAAGCAATAGCTGGGCCCCTTTGGACTATGGCTATAGCAGCCTCTGAATGTTGGGATGGCTGAGCACAGTAAAATGAATCTTGGGGAACCAGTTGCCTCAGAACCTTTTTAAGCAGGTTCCAGAGACTCCTTTTGCAAATGAAAGATTTATACTTTGCACCCTTGATCCTGTATTGGTAGGTTCTTGCTGATATCCAAGGAGACCTCAAGACACTTTTTTCTTATCTCTGTGCAAACGCTTAGCTTCTTTTTGATGGTTCCAGTATCTGCAATGCTCACAACTTTTTTGGCCCTAAGTTTACATATGATTCCATCTGTCCATATTTATGTTTTTAAACTTTTTCTCCTCTACCTTTGGCCTCCAATTCTTACTATAGGCCTGACTAAATCAGCCAACAGCTTACCACAGCCTGAACATGAGGCTGTCTTGAAATTTCCTTGACCGTATTATTTAGTCCACCACCCTTAAACTCAATCTCTTACAAGGTCTCAAGACTTTGACACAATATTGTCAGATTTTTTTTTTTTAGACAGTGTTTCACTTTATAGTTCAGGCTGGTCCTGAACTCAGCCTCACACTCACAGAAATCCTCCTGCATCTGCCTCCCAAGTTCTGGGATTACAGGCATGAGCCACCATGCCCTGCACTGTGGTATGTGGTACTGATTTCTGGTGTGTGTGTGAGTCACCATGCCGGCAGTTTTGTATGTGGTCACTGGGGATCAAATCCAAGACCCTGTTCTTGAAGGCAGGCGCTGGAACCAATGAGCTAAATCTTCAGCCCTAGACAGATTATTATTATCTTTTTTATTTTTGCCAGAGTGTAACATACCTCTAGTCAGATCTGGCATGCATCTCTGACTGACAGAAGGATGAAGATTGCTTAACTCCTATTAGTTTCTCTTCTGTGTCTAGGCCCCTCAGTCCCAGCCACCCTTCCCATCTGCCTGACCTGCAGGAAGCGGGGAAGAAGATGCATGGTTTGGTTTGGTTTCTGAGAATAGGGCTTCTGAAAAACTCAGAGGTTAACTTCCTTTCCCCCAAACTGGCACTCTTCCCATCACCCCCAGAATCTTCACAATAAACCACACCTATGGATCATCTCCTTGCCTATGTGTAGTAGGAGAAAGATAAATGACCTTCATAAACAATCTTTCTATCAGACTTATACTTCCTGCAAGTACCACCTGCCCTTTATTCAGAATGAGATACTAATCTCAGCTAGTTACAATCTTGATTTGAGTACAAAATATCACATAAAACACACAAAATACATTTCTTCTAATTACTAATATCTATTCTTCTGGTAGCTAAGGAACAAATGAATATGTGATATTTCTTCCAGCAGCCTGAGGTTTTATTAAATACAAAATAAGGAGCTCAAAAATACTTTGAAGTAAGTGAATAATAAGAACATAGAACATTTTCTGACCTATTTAGTTCCTGCCCATTATGTGAGTTTCTCACGAAAGCAACCAAACCCAAGTCATCATGCCTCACTGTACCCTTAGAACTGCAATAGCAGGTGGGCAGGCTCTGGAGCTACAGGGATGAGGGGAATGCAATCTTTATTGAGAAAATACAGTAAATGATGAAAGGTAATATAATTGTATTGTATTTCAGATACTCAGCTAAGAAGACAGCTTCCTTGAAAATGTGCCGTGGAAGAGGGTGTTCTCTGCACTGAGCCTGTGAGCCTTTAGTGAAACTGGCAGGATTAAATAACGAGTTTGACTCCTCGCCAAAAGCTGGAACAGGAGTGCCCTGTCCTGAGTTTCTGCAGGGTCTGTTCTGGAAAGTCCAATCCAGGGGAGGATGGTCATTCTAGACAGTTACATAAGTATGCTGCTAATTTGAGAAGCAACAGCGGATGACAGAGGAGGCCAGGGCCTCTTTAGGCTTGTCAAGTAGATGAGTCAGGTCACTCAAGGCCCTGGAAACTGTGATATCACATTAGTTCCCATAATTCCAAGATTTCACTTGCCTTGGTTAAGGCTTTCATGATGTTCTTTTTTTTTTTTTTTTTTTTGGCAAAAAGGATCTATTCAAATAGTTTTTGTGGATAGAGGCCATGGGTATCTGTTTCTGTCAGCTGCAGAAAATCATCCAAACTTTTGGTTTTTATTTTACTTTTCAGTTTTGTTTTATTTTCTTTAGTGAAGCCCATACCAAGATATGAAAATAGTGAAGTGTTTTCTTCCAATCAAAACTAAACCATAAAACAAATCATAGTTTTCTCCAAATGATGTTATTTTCCTTGGATAAATTGAGTATGCAATAAAAATACAATCTCTGATCCTGCCCCAACCCTTTTCTTACTCATGAGGAACATTCTGCCAATTTTACCATTGTTGACCTGATTCTTTTCCTTTGCCAATTCTATCCTCCCTAACCTCTGTCTTCTTTATAGTACTCCCATCGGTGAGAGTTACTTTCAGTACAATGAAGTCAAGTTCATTAAATAACAAGTATTATCTCCACAATTTATGATCTAAATGAATGGTAAGCCTGAGAATGGAATGGTTAGAAGAGGCCAGATGGGGTTCAAGGAGTTTTAAGTTGGGGACTGAGGATGAAAAAGCGAGTTTCCTCAGAGTAAATTCTATCTATCTGGAACTTCCATGATAGCAATGGAAGAGCTGAGAATAGATGTAAGATAATTCATTATGGTGAAAATATAGATCCTCAAAAGATGAAACATATTAGTTTGATGAGGCATTGATGGGCAACACTGATGAGGCGGTGAGATGGGCAGTGTTCTCACACTAGTAGGTGGGTGGAGAAGCCGGGGTAAGAAGGAATTTGTCTTTTCCTCAGGTGAAACTTTTGCTTTCTTTATTACTATTAGGTTCTCAAGGAACCAAAATGTCTTCAGCTGATGTAATCTTGCCCTGCGCATCACAGCATCACAGAACAATTGAGGCCTCAGCTGTGACCAGACTCACACATCATTGGGCCTCAGAAAGCCCTAACCATATTTCAGTTATGAAAAGATTTTCCCCAAAATTATATAGTGTAGCTCTTGACACTCAGGAGCTATTGACAGAGAATAGCCCTTAGGAATCCACAAAACCATAAGGAGGGCTTTGGATTTCAAGGCTGTGGACTCATGGGCTTTAAATTAATTTTGCTTTTCTTCCTCTGGACAGCTGTTACTGGATTTTCATTAAAAAGAGGATTTTTCTTTTCAGTGCATAATTGGAGGTAAAGATTTAGAGTGCAAATGTCCCTGCAGGAAATGATTCATGGGCATAAATGCACATTACAGTCTAATAAACTGAATGTCACTCAAAAACTTGCCCAACAGTATGTAGGGGAGGGTAGTAGCAATGTGAAGTAGAGGAAAGGGAGCAAGGATCTCTTGTGGGAAGGAAGGTGGCAAAGAAGGCATATCTGCACCTGCACTCATTGAAATGGGCAAAATGTGTGGGAGAAGTGGTAAAATGAAATGACGATCAAATATTATCATTTCTGTATTGCTGTAAAAATTGTGAATTTAGTGAAAAACTGAAAGTCTCAAATATCATCCCCAAATCCAATGGCCTGAGATAATATGCATGTTCTTACAACTTTTTAAAAGAATCTTAAAAATAGCAAGGTACGAGAACTTGCAGTTTTCTGATCTGTTACAATATGTGCATTCTGATATTAATATCCATTTTCACTTTTAAGTACTCTTTTCATTATTAATGTCAGACTCATGAAAAATGAACACATTTTTTGGAAAAAATTTCTGTTTTTTCTTTTGTTTCACTAAATCATTCTCCCAAATGATTTGGTGGTTAAAGTATTTGACCTTTTGTGTTCTTGATATTGAACACACAAGCCTCCCCACCATCTCATTAGTCCTAAAGGTGAAACACTATGCGTGTAAATTAAGATGCAACAATTTCAAGAGCACTGTAAACATCTAAAGCTGATTTGCATTCTTCTAAGGTCTTCAGGGGAAAGGCACCTTTGCTAATGAGAAACACTTTTGATATAGAAACTCCAACTGTACATAGTTTGGGCATATTTGGTTAATTAGTGAACAGATTTGATGGATGATTATTTTCAGTGGGAGCAAAGGAGTCTTCCGATGAGTATGGTGTGTGTCAGTGGGAATTAGGTTGCACATCCTCCTGGGATATTTCTGGTGAAGGCTGAGGGAAGAAGGAGCCATCTAGAAGGAGTTTGAAATGGGAGATGATGTTTCCCAGAAGGAGTTAAGGACCCAACAGATAATGCTCTTTGGAGCATTGTACAGTGCTGGTGCCCATGGTTTACTGTCTGGAGCACAGTAACCCTCGATAGAATAAAGAATAAAGCTAAACTATTATACAAATATTATGCTTTTGCAGTTCTTTTTGCCAATGTCAATTTTGTTATTAGTCCATGTTTGCAGTACATAATGATCAGATTCCTCATGGTTAGTTCATAAATGTACACAGACATCTCAATGCCTTTTCTATATCCTCCCATCCCTCTCCATCGGTCTCTTGGTCATGCAACTAGGAAGCATCTTAGGGCCAACTTGCTCCTTGGGAGGCGGGTGAAAATACCCTTAACTCTCCAAAAACTGGGACTTGCAAAGTGAATCTGAAGAACTCTGGTACATCTCCTTGGAGCTGTTTCTGCTTTCTCAGCCCTGTGCTTCTTCCTGGGTTGTCTAGGTCATGTCATGTCACTCTTGGGATTTTTAGCTTCCATCACAGAAAAATCATTCACACATAGCTGTTGTTGAAATCTACTCTTAGCTCAGGTACTTACATTACTGAAGGGATAGGATTGAAGGAAACAACCAGAAGTTCTCTAGATTCAGTCAGTCCTGCTCTGGGTTCCCTCATTCATTGTATAACAACATGTAGGGAACAACTGTGCTCTGTTCCTCTTTGGAGCATTGTACAGTGCTGGTACCCCATGGTTTGCTGTCTGTAGCAAAGTAACCCCCGACCGCAGCAAGATTATCAGGATAAGCTGCACTGGAACAGAGCAGGATCTGCTTGGCAAAATGTTGATAACAATAAATCAGGAAGCCATTTTGAAGAGAGACCCTGGTGATCAGTCTGCTTAGACAGCCAGCCAGATACTGTGGGGGTTAGATTTTTCTGTGTAGCAAGTCCAGGGAAACTACCCAGAAATACTTAGGCTGGAGTCCTAGAATGGGCAGATTAAAGCAGAACTATTTAGTCTCTGTCATTTAATTGAAATTAGTCATAGCATCTTGAAGCTAAAATAAGTATATATGATACGAGAAGTATGAATTTTGGAATATTTGTTACTGAGTTTCATTTCTAGGCAGTAGGTCAACTTGACTCCGTTCCTTATAGAAGTTAGGATCTAATAACAGTACATGACTTTGGTCTGGCCAAGACCATGGACACAGCCGAAAGCCTTGAAATTATCTTTCATGGTGCAGCTCTAACAGTGGAATTTGAATGTAAATTGTGCCCTGGCCAGTGAGAACCAATCTCTCAGTTTCTGAGCTGAGGTGTCAAGACCTCTTCTCTTGACAGGGTTATGTCTGACCTGACAAGGGCACCACACGCTCTGCGTGACAACACCATGTCTGTCTTCCCAGCCTCCATACACAGTGCGTAGCCACGAGCACCTTGGGAGTGTGACCTTTCTGTCACTGGTTATCGGAGCAGTTGGCTGTTCCCCAGAACCAGAGAGAGTTCAATGATACTAGCAAAACTCTTAAGGAGAAGGAATGAGAAAACCTCAGATGAGAAGGCTGGAAGGCCTGTGGAATCTCAGGGAAAGAGCTAAATGTTGTCCTGAATTCCTATTTTTGGGATCTGTAAATCATACAAGATAGGAGCTGTGAAGAAAAGGATAATAGAATTAATAGAATTGGATGTTTAGCCCTAGGAAGCAAGACTGTAAACACCATATTGCAACAGAACATACCAACTGAGGACAGTGAATTAGCTAATTTCCATTTCTTCTCCTGCTAAACCTCCAAAAAAGATAACAGTTTAAACTATCATGATCAGAATTTGCATTGAAGGTAAAACACAACATCAGGATCTACCAGAAGGTGAAGCAGAACCATTCGAGACTCTTTCAGCACAAACATGCCTGAGTCCCACGTCAGCTATACTTCTTGGTGGGAAGAAAAATCTGCATTTCTACATAGATTTCCCATTAGGAAAGTCCCTTTTCCATTTTTGTCTTCTGAAGCACTCAGTTTCTTGTGAATCTAAGTTTTCTCTTTCCTAGCTGAAGTGGCCCTGACTGTCCTACAAGCTCACATGTGACAGGAAGACAGTCTTGAATCTAGATAAAGCCAAGACTTGGTAGGAAGGAAACATCATTTTCTAAAAGTCCAGCAGAGGGAGCTAAGAATCAAAATTTTTTTCCTCATACCAAATTATCTCAGTGGTTATAGATTTGAATAAACAGAAAACATTTCTCTACTAGGTTACAAAATAGATCAGATTGAACCAATATCTGAATACTTCATAATTTGGCAAGAGTGTGTGCCTGGTTTTTCAGGCCTACATCGTGGCTCTGAGCCAGCCATGTGGTCCTTATCACCATGAGCTCGGAGGACACGTGTAGTACAGTGGACATCTATACTGCTTGACGATTTGTCTTGGAGTGGAGATAAAGAGAACAGAATACAATTGACTTTTGATCATGAGAATAGGTGATCCATAAATTTTTCTTCACGTTTTCCCTAGTAAGTTAAAAAATGACTTTCCTTAAGGGAATAGTGTTATCCTTTCCGAGAGATGCTTTACTGAAGAATCTTATGACAACCTCATCCATTTTATCTATAAAGAAAGCAGCCAGTTATCTAGAACAGATAGCATAAACTTTATGGTAGGTCATCAAATGGGTCAAATAGAAGATTTAGAAATGAAAAGAACTGACCATGGAAAGCAAGGAAAGATAATAATTCAGTATAACGGGCCGGGGAGTTAGCTCAGTGGTTCCAGCGCCTGTCTGCAAGTGCAAGGACCCAGGTTCGATCTCCGGTAACCACATACCATACTGGGCGTGGAGACTCATGCCCAGCAGCAATCAGTACCACATACCACAGTGCCAGGCGTGGTGGCTCACACCTGTAATCTCAGCACTCAGGAGGCAGAGGCAGGAGGATTGCTGTGATGTGAGTTTGAGGCTGAGCTCAGGGCCAGCCTGAGCCACAAAGTGAGACCCTGTCTCAATAATAATAATAATAATAATAATAATAATAATAATAATTCAGTATAACAATAATGCAATAATGTCACAATTGTGAAGAAAAATGGAAATGCTTTCTCAAACATATCAGACACAAACTTGAATTCAAAATAATTGTAAAAGCAATTGCTGAACAGAATCCATTAAGTTCTCCAATACACAGAATAATGACAACAATTTTATACTAATGGCAGGACTTCAAATTATTTCCTCAGTATTACAGGGAAATGATGACCAGAACCTAATGTAACATAAGTGTCATTTGAATCAGTTTCTCTATTCTTCACGTGCCAAATGAAAAGATGATTATGGGATGTCAGGCTAAAATTAACTACAGCTTTTTATTTACTTACTAAGAGCATCCTTTAGAATGGTCAAATCTGGCTTTGCTGGTATCTTCTACAGATGAGCACCAATCCAGGAAAACTCAGAGTTGTTTTATCTGAAGAAAGTAGTCAGCTATAAGTCAATCTTTTGTCCCTGATGTCCAAGTGGCTGTGGAAACTGCTGGATACCCCTTACCCCTGCACACTTCCAGGAAGATGTTTCCACAGCAGGTGAGCGACAGCTTGGTCTCAGGTCAGAGCCTTCAGCTATCTGGCAGTTTCACAGGGCTGAAATATTTTCTCCCTTATACAAATATGAGGCTTTTGCAGTTCTTTTTGCTAGTGTTAATTTTGTTATTAGTCCATGTCTGCAGTACATAATGATCAGATTCATTGTGGTGAGTTTGTAAATGTACATAGACATCTCAATGCCTTTTCTATATCTTCCCACCCCTCTCCCTCTGTCTCTTGGTCATGCAATTAGAAGGCATCTTAAGGCTGACTTGGCCCTTGGGAGGTGAGTGTAAATACCCTTAACTCTCCAAAAACTGGCGCTTGCAAAGTGAATCCGAACTTCTCTGATACATCTCCTTAGAGCTGTTTCTGCTTTCTCAGCCCTGTGCTTCTTCCTGGGTTGTCTGGGTCATGTCATGTCACTCTGAAACTTGGGCTCTTTAGCTTTCATCTCAGCAAAATCATTCACTCAGAACACAGCCCGCTGCCCCAAAGGCAGCCACTTCTGACTCCTCCCACTTCCGCTCTCTGCAGGATTCTCTAGGAAGTCTGATGGTTTCTACTTTCATTTGCTAAGAATTCAGCTTGTTTTTTGGGCCTTGGTGCTAGTCATGGTGGATTGGGAAGAAACAGAGATGAACTTTCTCAGTTGCTCCTCAAAATACTTTTCCAGTGAGGAAGAGTATCTTCCTCAAGTAAATTTGGATGCAAGTTGTACATTTTGAGAGGTACCTTCACATCTCCTGGGTTTTGTTCCGCCCCTTCTGTAGGTCACAGTACTTCTATGCACTCTAGAAAGTGAGCCAGCCTGGTCCTCTCAGTTTGTCACTTTTCCATGGTTATGGGTCTTTCCATGGGCCTTTCTCATACTTTTTTAGCCAGAGCACAGACTCAAGCCTTCGAGCCCCTTGGCAACAGGTTAATATTTTGTCAAATTAATTATGATGATTTTAACTCAATTATTGGGGTCTTGAAAGAATAGCTACTTCCACCAATAGTAAGCTTCATTCACAACCTTGGTCTTGATATGAAAAAATGCCTGGTTGAAGACAGGAAGAAAGTAGAGAAAAAATTTTAGTAGAGGGAAGAAGCACTACAAAGAATTTTTTTTAATTAAAACAATAGTAAATTGGCAAGAAAAATCTAATGCATTCAAATAACCATACAGAAAGTAATAAAATGTCTCACTGTTTTCCTCCTACCCTTCCATTCCCCAGAGGGGGCCACTTTTAAACATTTCTGCTTTCAGCTCTTCTAATGGTTATAATAACTTCCCTGAATGAGAGAGATGACTAAGCCTGGGCATGAGAGCAGACATGTGCCCTCGGAGGCTTAACTTGAAACATGTGGGCCGGAAGACAGTTTTCTGAAAATACCCATGGAGGATGAGTGTTTTGCTATTGGCTGTCTCCTCAGATCCAGTTCTCAGTAGAATTCAGTAGAATCATGAATCTTCTGGTCCTGCCTCAAACCTATTAGATCAGAACCTCTGTTTGTGGAGCCCAGAAATCCATGAGGTGTTTCAACAAGTCCTCTAGTTAAACTTTGTTACATGCTCAAGTTAGAGAAGCACCTCCTTAAGACAACCACTCCCCAATCTCAAAATCTTTTGCTAGTTAATGGTTAAGGCTGGCCCCACTCTGGAAAATGAGGTTTGTTATAGGGGCTTTTTTTTTTTTTTTTTTTTTGGAGACAGGGTCTGGCTTTGTAGTTCAGGCTGGTCCTGAACTCAGCCTCCAACTCAGCAATCCTCCTGTCTCTGCCTCCCAAGTGGTGGGATTACAGGTGTGAGCCACCATGTCCTGCACTGTGGTATGTGGTACTGATTACTGCTGAGCATAAGTCACTATGCCCAGCACTGCTGTATGTGGTTACCGGGGACTGAACTCAGGACCTTGCACTTGAGCTAAATCCACTAAGCTAGGTCGACTTGAGCTAAATCCCCAGCCTTAATATAGGGGCTTTTGGGTAAAGAGTTCTTGCTCTTGAAAGCTATGATGAGAATAACAAGAACTCTTATTTACTCCTCTGTCTATGGCAGCTTCCAGTTAGAGAGGGACAGAACTGCTGCCACCCTCTTGTGGTCATGGGATGAGCTGACACACACTGACCCAGGGAACATTGAAGGGTAGAAAGCGTCCGGTACATACAGTGATATCCAGAGCACCCAAATTCACTGTGGTGAGACCTCCTACCTTGGACTTCTTGTTGTGTGAAAAACACTTATGCTGAAGCTAAAAACCAACTGGTTGGGTTTAGTGGTCAAGTACTCTGATGTAGTACTACTCTGGAGCCTTCTCACCTCCCAGGAATATGAATAAGTGGCTGCAAAGACCAGCACTGTGGCTGGATTGGGGTAGAAAAGTTACTATGACAGGAATGGGTAAGGGGAGGTTAGAAGGAGAATAAAAACATCTTTCTTTAGGTGTTTGTTGAGTCATTTTCACATTTGCCATTTCTGAGTTCAGGGTCTTTCCTGGCTCCCTGCTCTACTACAGTCTTCTTTGGGCCACATTCTGAACTATGTCCTTCCGTTAGCGTTTACCCTTCAGGGTAACTCCACCCCACTGATTGGCTTCCAGAAATCCATGAGACTCCTTCACAGCTGGTCCTTCCCGGTGCCCTCTGTTCTTCCTTGGCTTTCTTTATTGTCGTTCAGGTGGGATTTGGGGAGAGTGGAGAGATAAAGTAGCATGTTTGCTTTCAAACTTGAAATAGAAGTCCCCACTTGTCTCCTTTTATTGTGAGATGGTATTCACTGCCATTGAAACTCATTTTGAAAGAAAGGTGAAGTCACAAAGAAGAAAGAGAGCTGATTGGTGAACACCTGGGCACCCCTGGGGATGTACTCTGATTCTGCGGGAATGGTTGGTTCTTAACTCTCTCATTCTATGCAATACCTTTCAAGATAGACAGGAACAGTGGCCTATGTTGGCTTGGCAGGGGACAAGTTGCGGGCTCTCGAGTTTGTCCAGTTTCAGCTTCCCTTGCAGTTTGGATAAATATCCTTCTTTTTTAGAAGCTGACACAGAATATATGGAATATTGGTCCCTTTGCTTTCATAAATCAGTGGAAATGAAGTTTCGGCTGTCCATCACAGTTCAAGAACAATATGTATATTTTTATTCCAATCCTCATCCCTGTGATGTTCTCCTTAGACAGAACCTGCACTGTGTAAAACCTTGAGGGTCACCTCAAGGTATTCTGATTTGACTTTATCATGTTCTGACCCAATTCCCTTTAAGTGGATATGATTTTGCTACATACAGCCAATTTTTGCTTTATCCTTGGATCAAAGCTTAACATACATACACATTTTATTCTCTTTTTAAATACGATAGTGTAACATTTTATGGTTTACTACTATTTACTTTATGTGTATTCTTTAATGATTCTGTTATTGTTAATATATGTTAAACCATGGATCCTGAATAAAGATGACCCTATTCAAAAATAAAAAAATATCTTAATCTGTCTCAGGCCAGAATATAGAAGCTTTTACTAGCTAGAACTGAATCAATTCACTTTAGTTTTGAACTTCATATTCTCCTCTGCAGAAAATTAGAGATTAATCACTGCCTAACAGATTTTGGGTGGTAAGTCTTGCAGAGGATGTACAGTAAAAATGAAAGTGTTATATGCAGGAAGCTGAAGGTCTGAAATGTAAATAAACACAACATTTGCAGCAATCCCATGATGGTCTACATTAACTTAAAAATACGTATTCCTGTGACTTTCCTTAAATATTTTTTCCATTAAGGACCAATAGGAAAGTGCTGATTTCCTTAAAATGAGAGTGAAAATTAAGACATACTTTTAAGATATTCTAGATGTAGAGATTTTTATGATTCCCCCCTTCCACTTACTCACATAGAAATTGACATTTTATAGTAATATACGTTCATTCTATCTTTCCTAAGCCACTTAGTTTTCATCAAAAGAGCTCAGTTTTCTTCTTGGCACTTGTATTGCAATGGTTTAAGCCATTATTTCATCATATAATTAAAATAGTCAGTACAGCTTTTGTAGATTTGAGGTGAAGTAGCTGAAGAATAGAAATAATTGAGTTAATAGACACAGTCTGCAAAATTATCTTTATGGAAATATAAATGAATGTCATTCTACTAGCTGTGAGTACTGTTTGATACCCTTGAGGTGTTTCACAAGGAGAGAATTGGAACTTAGTTAATGGCTTCATTAAAAAGGAGTCTCCCCAGCGCCAAAGAATTGTTTTCCTAGAGTGGTGCTCTGCAGGCTGACTACTCAAAGTGTGGTCTGTGAACCGCTAGGGTTACACCCCTGGGCACAGATCGCTTAACATCTTTGTAATGTCAAGTCTTAGGCTGTACCTCAGGCTTCCTAAGTCAGAAACTTCATTTTAATAAAAAATCTGAACATAATTGGGTGTAGGATTTGCCTCAGGGCCCCAATTCTTCTCACTTTTGAACTTGATGCAAAACAAGCAGGTTATAGCTATGTGATAATCTTGTTCTGAGAAAAGAAGAAGATATTGTTGGAAATGCCCCTAGAGCCAGTGTAGCAGCCACCCATCAACACAAAGTTTTATATCTTTTTTGTATATGTTTATTCTTGCTTCTGTAACAAATTATTAGAAATTCAGTGACTTAGAACAGATATCTATCCTCTGGTCATCACGGAGATGTCTAAAGCTAATCTCAGTGGGCTAAAGGAATGAGCAGGGCTAGTTCCTGTAGAGAACCTGAGGAGAGAGTCCCTTTCTTTTTCCCTTTCCGCTTCTTCCTGTGTTCTTGCCTCATGGCCTTTCTCACCTCCCTCTGACTCCTGATTCAAATCTCTTCCTGTCTTTTTATAAGGACTCTTTGATTACAATTAGAGTCCACCTGGTTAATTCAAGATCGTGTTCCCATGTCAAGATCCTTATCTTGGGCCAGGGATTTAGCTCAGTGGTTTCAGCGCCTGTCTTGCAAGTGCAAGGACCCAGGTTGATCCCCGGTAACCACATACCATACTGGGTGTGGAGACTCACGCCCAGCAGCAACCAGTACCACATACCACAGTGCCGGCGTGGTGGCTCACGCCTGTAATTCCAGCACTTGGGAAGCAGAGGCAGGAGGATTGCTGTGATGTGAGTTGGAGGCTGAGCTCAGGGCCAGCCTGAACCACAAAGCGAGACCCTGTCTCAAAAAACCTAAAAAAAAAAAAAAAAAAAAAAATCCTTACCTTAATCACATCTCTAAATTCTTCTTACCATGCTGTGAAATTATAAGGCATGTATTTATTGATCTCTGTTTGTGGGGCAGAACTAAAGTCTTGTCATTTCCTAAGTGGTATGTGTGCTAGTGGCATCCTGTACCTTAATATTTGGTATAGATTTAGTTCCTGGGCACAGATCGTTTAACATCTTTGTAATTTTCTAAATGGATAGGAGAGTAGGAGCAACTTTTATTCTAATATTTCATCTTTGATCCTCATTCCTGATGCAGAGTTCCTAAATTTCCTGGAATTTTCTAGGTGACAGAAGCATCTTTTATTTCAATGAGGCAGCTTTTAGTGGGTTTTGAGGTAACTTTGGCATTTGGGGTTGTCACTCAGGAGGCCATGAAACAATTAGAAGCTTAGAACTTTCAGCCCCACCCCTCATGCTCTGGGGAGGGAAGATGACCTGGAAATTGAGTTATTAGTAACTCATACCTACATTAAAAAACCCTAATGTCTAGGGCTCAGAGAACTTTCGTGCTGAACACATGCCCATCCCAAGTACTCAGGACACTTCTAGACATCAAACTACACTCCTTTTCTTCCGGATGCTTCATCTGTATCATTTTCAATACAATAAACCAGTGAACCAGTATTTTCCTGAGTTCTTTGACCTAGTCTTAAAAATTACGGAATCCAAAAAGGGGTCATAAGAACCTCAATTATAGGTGGCCAATCAGAAGTCCGGGTGATAATCTTGACTTGTGATTGGTGTCTGAAGCAGAGGCAGTCTTGTGGGACTGAGCTCTTAACCTGTAATACCTATTGAGGATGCCAGTTAGTGCCAGAATTCAACTGAATTGTAGAACATACAGCTGTTGTTAGAGATTTGGTTGTTGTACAAAGGAAATCCTTCATATTGATCAGAGAATATAGAGTTAAAAGAATATTTCTTTTTTGCTATACATAAAAGGAATACATTCACAAGTTCTAGTTCATAGGTATAGTTTGTGGGGCATTATCCATGTTAGCAGTCTATTGTCAGATACCATTTTAAGGTAAGTTAATTACTCTAACTACATTTAACAAATGACTGTAATGAGCCAGGTAATTTACATATGCACAAATCAGTTCTCACAAGAATCTTCTCCAGCAAATTTGGTCATTTTGTCCTTGTAGTTGAGAAGCCAGAACTCACAGTGAGTAACAGTATCAGGGACGGGCACCTAGAGCCTCCGCGGTCCAGGCCCACTGCACTGTTCCTGGCACCTGGTTCTTGTTATCATAATCACCTACTCCATTCCTCAGCTCAGCATGAGTGATGCCTGGTTGTCCAGGCTTGTCCAGGGACAAAGCCCACCAATCTAAAGCCCATGTCTGTTTTGAGAAGGAACTTTTAAACATCAGGGCCCTTTTCTAGAAATCTAACACTCAGAAGGAAAGAGCTCCATCTTTAAAACTCATAGGAATCAGGCAGAAAAGCCATCCTTTGGCAGAGCATGGCTTGAGAGATGCCACTGTACTGAGCTTCCATGTAAAACTACAGCTCAAAGGCTTAGGGCAGCAGAGGGATAAAGCTGGGACAGAACAGATTCTGCAAATGTGCAAACATTTCAAATAGTCTTTGAAATAAAAGCTCCGTGCAAAGATCAAATTCCTCTCAATCATGTGGCCATAATCACTTTGTAACTGGTATCATTCCTAAGGGAAAATTCTTGGCCCATGAAGATCACAGAACATTTTTGGGCTTTCTTCCACATCCTAGACCCAAAATTTCCATAGCAAGGTGAATTGATGTGCTTTTAAATTTTATGCTATTTTCTGATCTACTTCACCCACTATAGATGTTCTGGGATACTTGAAGATGATCTCAACAGACTCCTCTGCTTAACCAAATAGTTTTCAAAATGGAAGTAGGGCTCTGTAGAAACTCAGCGGTGTTCACAGATGCGACAGCTTCATACTGATGGGATCTGTACAAACTTTAAAGCTGTTTTGTGGATCACTCTCCTTGTTGCTTTTTTCTTTCCTTGTGTATATACATGGACCCACTCAAGAAACTCAATGGTAGTCACTTCAGCTGATATCAACTGTAATCAACATATGAAATGGTTACATTTCAAATTTAAAATGTACACAATTCTTCATTGCACTAGCTACTTCAGATTTTGGGAACGAAGCTTTTTGCAAACCATGTAAAGTTGTGCTGAAACTTTACAAAACTGGCCAGAACACATCTCTTCTTTTATCATCAGAACAACCAGATGTTAATTTTTTGTTTTATTTTGAATTTTGTGTTTTATTTTAAGGAATACAGTGTACATTTTATATATTAAGGATCCTAATGTGTTTTTTGGATTTGCAGCAACTCGTGGACAAAATACAGACTTGACTTGTGTGAAAATTATCTTTCCATTCCAGGCCTTTCTATAAAATTGGATCAGAACATGTGCTCTATTCTTAACAGGATTAGAGTTGTGAGAGGGAAATGGATTTGAAATGCTTATGAAAGTCAAAGTGTCGTCTTTGCCAGTGGTTTGAAGAGAAGCTGCATACAGCTGCTCGTTCTCCCCTCCCCCCAGCAGGTCTGGGTGTTTTTACTCAATGTGAACCTGAAGTATCATATCAGCTAAGGAATCAGCTACCTTTGTCACTTCCTGTTCTGGCAGTGCCCTGCAGAGCACCTCGTGATCTCTGCACAGTACAAACTAGCTGATGCTGAGCAGTTTGAGTTTGTCTTTAAAATATAGTTTTCCAGCTATGGCACTGGATTTCCTTTCACTGAAATCCCAGAGAGAGAGAGGATTTCATGTTTGCCTTTCTGCAATTTGGATCCCTTTCCCTTCCCTCCGTGTCAGGGTTCTAACTCTCCCACTTCCTGCCCCGCCCTGACACACCGCTTCCTCTCACCCAATATATCCCAGCTAATCAAGCAGGGTGTGTCATTGTTTGCCCACGTGCTGGACCACTGAGCTGGCTGGAGCAGCACTGTAAACCTCATGCAGAGTTGTGGTCCAGAGTTAGTCACCACCTTGAGCATTTCAGCTGTGCATTGCTCTGTGACAGACAATGTCCTCCCTCTCCCCTTGCTTGCCCTTGTGCACCTCGCTCAAGTTGGCTCTGCAGCCTGAGGGGCCTTTTAAATAAGGAAGGACACGGCTTTCTCATGTTCCCGAATCAGAACAGAGAGATAACATTTTAACTTGTTAGCTATCCAGCTTATTTTATTTCATTTATTTGTTTACTTTTGGCTTTTGGAGACAAGGCCCTATTGTATAGTTCAAGCTGGACTTGAACTCACTCTGTAACCCAGGCTGGCCTCCAACTAGCAGTGATCCTCCTACCTCAGCCTCCCACATGCTGGGATTGCAGGTGTGTGCCAACACACCTAACTCCATCTTACTTTCTAGGAATTATGTAGATAACCATTTTCCTTTTGGATGCAGGAAAAGTAAAGCTTAGACAAACTGATCAATATAATTTTTACACAGGTAGGAAGCTGTGCAAGCAGGACCTGAACCCAGGAAGTCTGGCTTGATGGCTTTTAGCTTCTCTAAGATTCTCATCCTGAACCAGGCTCCTGAACTCTCTAGCCTTTCCATATTACCTAATGCCACATGAGCGCTTAAGGACAGCTTTGCAAAGCACTGTGCAAACACAAGCCAGTGCAACTTGGCAGAAAGCCAACTGGTACGCTGGGTCCCTGTTCTCCACCCTGGGGAGAGGCCTGCCTGGTCTCCATTGAGCTGGAGACACACAGGCCTGAGCTCCAGCTGAGGGACATCACCATTGGCACCTCTGTGTTGTTCCTCTTCCTCTTTTTCCCCTCTCCCTTCTCCTTCTCTTCCTTTTTCCTCATTGTCTTTTTCCCCTTCCCCTTCCCCTTCTCCTCCTTCTCTTTGGTAAAGAGCATAGAAGACCTAGAAAATCCCATGATGCTCTCCCACTTCCTGCCCCACCCCAACACACCACTTCCTCTCACCCAGTACATCCCAGCTAATCAAGCTGGGGTAGTAGTTATAAAAGGAGCTCCTCTTATCAAATTGCCAGAGTATCTAGATCATGACAAAAGAGAGCACTTATTATTTTATTAGTCTCTGGTCTTCTGCTCATTAACATTATACCCTAAGAATATACTCAAGAAAGTGAAGCCCCCTTTCAAGCCTGTGAAGTTAGTCTGCTCACTGGGCTGTGCTAGCCACTGACCATGTCGCTAGTAAGCAGTCCATCTCTGGTTCTGTTTCCTTGCTGGATTTCAGTCCTTATGTCTGTCTGGTTACTGTGTTGGGTGGATCTCAGCCGGGATCCCGCAGATCTCTGTGATCAGCTGTGGGAAGGACACAACGGCTGCTGCACCCAAGGCCTTCCGGCGTTTTCATTCTAAATGCTTTTCTCAATGTGATCTGTGCTGTACAGCACAGTCACACTCACAGCTCAGGGGTGGGCCTTGAATACCTATGGCCCCAACCTGTACGATGATGGCACTGATGCTATGGCAAAGGGTGTCAATGTGGAATGATGCCCAGATAGGCTCTGAAGGAGCAAATTATTACCCCTAGGAAAGTTGATGGTCTTGGGCATACTGTCAGCTGTAGGGGAAGAAAGTCCTAAGAAAGTGGGCCTCTCAAAGACCTTGGCATGGTAGGTTATCCATAAAGGGAGGACAGAATCCTGGGGGTGGTGTGGTCGGTTATTTGGTTCCTTCCTGGAGCATGGAGGACTAAGGGAAAAATGAGATCAGAGACCCCAGGATAGAATAGTTACTATATAGATATACCACATGGCCTTATAGGGAAAAAAGAACGGAACTTGCTGTTGTGGTTTAATATGACTGGTGTGCTGAGGGCTCGATGCCCAGGGCTGCAGGTTTCAGAGATGGGACATAGAGAGGTGGCTGTATCGTGAAATCACCAGCAGATTAATCCATAATGGGTCACTGCATCGCTGAGCTGTCAATAGGGAAATGGGGCCCAGTTGGAGGAAGCAGGTGGGGGTGCCTTTGAAGGGAATGTGCTGCTCCCAGGCTCTTCCTTCTTCCTTCTCCTTTCGCACTCTGCTTCTTGACTGCCTTGAGTGGGCATCTTCTTTCCTCCTGCCCTTCCAAGATGAGGTCTCTGCCTTAGAGCCAGCCAATCATGCCTTGAAATCTCCGGTACCATGAGCCAAAGCAAACCTTTCTTCCTCTCAGTTGTGTATGTCAGCATCAGAATGGCTGAAACCCTTCCTAATGCCCATGCCTGTAACAATCTCTAGGTGGTGTCTCATTGTGCTTGAGTGAGGCCGTACAACAGGCACTTGAGTGTTAATATGGGACCCTTTGTTACAGAATAAGGTGTCTAGAGGGGGTGATCAGGAGGGGGCCACAATGGATGCTCAGTGAATAAGTTTGGATACCTGAGTGGGATATATAAACTCTTCCTAGAAACCCTGGATGGAAAGTTGAATATCCTTGCCTAGACCACAGGCACCAGGACTAAATTTCCTGTGTCTGCACTAATGAAAGATCCCAAACGGCATGAGTACAGTTCTTGGCCTCCATACCGGGGGAAATTAGAGAGGGAGTGGAGGGAACTAGGAAGAGAAAAGGGGTGGACAAACCTGTCCCGAGGGCCCATCACCCAGAGCAACATAACTGACAGTGGTTTTGCAAAAGAAGAAGCAGAGGATTTTCTTGGGGAGTTTACTCCATCTGACAGGAAAATTAGAAGTGGAGCAAATGCATGTGAACACTACCTATCCTGGCCCTTGGTTCAGCCTTCAGCGGCCTTCCCAAGTGAGTGGGCTCCAGGACAGCGAGAAAAGCCTGTGCTCATCAGAGCCCACTGGTGGCCTGTGTACACTCCAGCTGCTGGTTAATAATGAAAGGTGTCAGTGGAGCCGGAGTGGTCATTCACAGTGAGCATTCTGGTGTGCTTACCACACAGGGCTCCCTAGGCCAACTACAGAACCTGGGAGATCCACTCAGGGACACACTGCAAAAGAGAAGGCCTGCAGGCTACCCAAACTTGGAAGGGGCTTCAAAATGATAGGATGGGGCTATATCTATGGACAGCCTCCTTGCTGGTATTTGTAATAGCTGTAATAGTGGAGACTGTAAGAGGGTTCAGATAAAAATCTAGAGCTGCTCTCTGAAGGAGTGTGACCACCCAGAACATGATCAATGAGGAACAATGACAAAAGCACTCTTTGTCTTAGGGTTGCCTGAAGGGATCTGTGACAAGTACACTGGACTCAGAGGAGAAAGAAGCCTTGATCACCGATCTGTGCCTCTGGAGGGCAGTGGGGGCTGCATGTTCGTGGAGTGCTGCTATGGAGAGCTCTTGGAGGATTTTCACGCCATGGGGAGGGTCCTGCACCCTTCACAAGGGCTGGGAGAGACTTTCTCTTCTCCTTGCTCATGACCTGATTGATGAGGTCGTCGTCGTGGTGAAAGTCTTTCTGACAAATTTCCTGAGGGTTAAGCCCACAGTTGTACTCGCTGCCTCAGGTCACTAACTCTAGGCTTGGATGGCTGGGAGGTGGGAGGAGACACTGTCCCTGTTACATTCAGTCAGTCTGGGATGGACACTCTGGATATGTGATGTGCCTCAGGTGCTTCCACTAACCACCTGGGCCCTGGAGGCAAGATATGGTGAAAGATGGGAGCTCTTATATCCCTCCTGTAAAACTTGTTGCTCCAAAGTGCGATCTCCACCTTTTTCAACAAGCTGCTCTTTCTCCGCCTGCTCCAGCTCAGCACCAGTACATTTCCTCAGGCAATGGCCTGTAATCTTCTTTGATTTCTTTCTCTTTCTCACATACCTCATCCAATCCATCAGTAGAGCTGACAGATGTGATTTAAAATGCACCTGGATTTTAATCTCTTGTCTCCTCTCCAGCTGCCACCTCAGCTTCTACTGGTCCATAATTTTCCTTTTTAAAATTTAGAAGAAAATCACCCCAGAAATCTCATGGGTGGATAGTTTTTATGCAGAGAATTTTCCCTGAGGTGGATGCACTTCCTCTCTTAGGCTCTGGGCAGTGTTTGTGCAACACGTCAGCAACAGAACCACACATTTCCCGGTCCAGACTAACCATCGTCGCCCACCTGGATGGGAACATCAGTCTCTAATGTCGCTCTTCATTCATCCTTACCTTCCCTACCCTTCACTCAGTTCTCCACACAGAAGCCATGGTGAGTTTTAAAAGCATGAATCAAATCAGATTCCTCCTGCGCTATAAACTTCACTTCCAGTAAAAGCCCAAGTCCGGACCAGATGCTAGAAAGCCCTACACAGCTGGTGTCTGTCACCTCCATGATTCTGTCTCCAAAACTCTTCCCTTTGTCTGCTCTGCTCAGACATAGCCCCCGGGTGTCACTCGAACATGTTCTTCGATGCCACCCGTCGTGAACTTGAGGCTCTCGTCCTCAACGTTCATTCTCTCTGCTTGGCGATTCTTCCACGTGTGTTTGCCTGACTTATTTTCATTTTCCATAGTTCTTCACTCAAATATCACCTATTCCACAAAGCCTTCGCTGTCCAGATATTAAAACCGCTAATCTGGTCCTTGTTCACCTGACCCTTCCTCCACCTTTCTGAGGCATTTTTCCTCCACAGCCCTCAGCACCATCTCACAAAATACATTTTCTGCTTCAACTCTCTCTTCTCACTAGAATCAGCTTTGTGAAGTAAGAGTTTTTGTCTGTCTTGCTGTTGATTGTTCTCAACTCTGGGGCAGGGCTTCCAGAGCGGGGCCTGTTATATCAGAAACTAACAACGCACCAGACAGATATTCGTTACATGAATGAGTAGCAGGAGGCAGAATGGGACTGTTACACTGAACCACTGTAAATGCTGAATTTTTTGCAGATCAAAAGCTATTGAATATTAAGTTTATTCAACAATGGAATGTATGGTAACAGCCAAAAGGAGATGTTATGTGAGGGACATTTGCCGCTAATCTGTGGTACGTGCTGCCATTTTAAAACATCAGGCTCTGTTTGTGGTTCCTCAGCAACACATTTCTCCTGTAAGTAGACACTTCTTTGACTAACCTCAGGATCCATGGAACAATCTTCTTCCACCGCTGCAGCAACAGTGCTGACTTCAGCTTTCAGGATGTCAGATATAATTTTTCTTGGCTATTGAATAATTAGACAAAATAAAAGTTAATGGCCTGTCACCAACATCAGATCTAGTGCCAGGAATTTTGGCCAGCTGACATAAGTGATGCTATGGGGCATCTCCCCTTCCCTGCTTAGGGCTGGGAGGAACGAGGCTGGGGGATCTGAGCCAAGGAATCAGAACAAATTTCTTCTTCTTCCAGATTGTGTGCTTTTGTTTTTGTTTTTGTTTTTATTTATTTGTTTTTGTTTCCCCTAAAGCAAAGAGAGGGGAACAAAATCTAGAATGTACACCTGCTAAATTCACATTTCTTAAAAATGTAGACTATTAAAATCCAAATGAATGAGATCTTTACTTCCAGCACGTCCAAATGCCAAATGTCAGGTGTGGCTACTGGGTGAGTGTCACCACAGCATGGGGCCCACATTTCCCACCAGAGACAGGTGGGAAATACAGTCCAGTGAACCGCTGGCTCACATCCATAAAGAACTATGTTTCATCCCGATATGCCTGACATCAGGCTGTCTTCTCCTGTCTTTTTAAATAAGATATGGGTACAAAGGACTAATCTCTTCTTCTTACATCTACTATAAGGAAAACAGTGATATGAGTGTGACTGCAATGACACTAGGCACCGTCGCCCAAGAGTATAAGGGTTCTGGCCAGCTTGGTGCTCTTGACCTGCTGAAAGGGTCCACCTGTGCTGTCCTGGTTATCAAGTGGATTGTTGGGGCATTTACATCTATGTGGTCAAGTAATCCTTTCTTTGCTTGATTAGGGCCCCAAAGCACAAGAGTAGCAATGCTGGCAATTTTACTACAGTGCATGGTTATAACGGTCCTACTGTGTTCTTGTTGTTAATGTCTTACCATGCCTGATTTATAAATTAAATTTTATAACAGGTATGTATATATGTATGTATATGCATAAACATAATTCACACAGGGTTTGATACTATCCAAAGTTTTTGGTGCACACTGGAGATCCTGGAACATATCTCCATGGATAAGGGGGGATTATAGTACACAAGGAATGACAACAATTTTCAATTTATTTTATAACTTCAACATAGAATCCTATGATGATAAAAATAGCAATGAAAGGAATGTTGGAAAAGTTGGATACACATGGATCTTGAGACCATAATGCCAATGGCCCAAGATGATTGTAATTGTCGTCTGTTACAGATACATAAAAATGAAGTTCTGTCCCCTCAGAGTAATGCCCAGGCCCTCACTAGGTGACTCAGGGCCCTGTGGCTCCTACAGCCTCTGGTCTCTGCCCCCTTCAGCCACTTACCTTTCTGGATATTTCTCCAAAAGGGTGCCATGTTTGAACAGCTGACTTCCATTTCATTCGCCTCAATCTCAGGCTCCCACCTCGCATCCTGACTACTCAGGTTCCATTTCCTGGGGAGCCACCAGCCTGTCCGGTGTGAGTACACAGTTTTATTCTCTCTTCTCTCTTGTGAGTCCTGTGAGGAGAAGGCCAGGCTCCTCATCGTCCGGTTCACCGAGCATCCAGTGCAGTCCTGACACTGTCTGTCGAGGAGAGGAGTGAGGTGTAGGCTCAGTGCTCATGTGTCTACAGAAACCTGCCCCCACGGCCCCAGTTCCTGAAGTGCAGCACACCCCAAGCTGAGCTCTCTTCTGGAAGGGGCACCTCAGTCCTCCCCTTGCTGTGACTGGCATCTGCACCCCAAAAGCGACTGCTGTCAAGGGTATGGTGTTTCTTCAATCTCCTCATGATGCCCCTGGGGGTCATTCTGTTACTCAGGTGACTCTTTCTGTCCTTCTTTCCTGAACACTGTGTGGAGCTGACTTCCTCACTCCCCTCCTACTTCTTCTAGAGCCAACTTCCCCTGCTCAGCGGAAAAACTCCCCAGGGGCCTCAGTTCTCCCCTGGGTAATCCGAGACGGTTCACCAAGGCTCCTGGGGTGTAGACCATGCTGCCCACCCACCTCCACCTGCCCTCCAGTCGCCCCTTCCTACTCACCTAGTCACCCCTCTCTCTTGGGAATGCTTTCTCACTTCTATGTCCCTTACACGTGCTTGCTTTACTGGAACCCTTTTTTCCAATCCTCTTATCATCTTAACGCATCCGTCAAACCTTGGTTGAAAATATCTTTCCTCCAGAAGGCGCTTGTCCTTCCCCTCTTCCAGTTAAGCCTCTCCCACATAGATGCTCCCCCCAGGATAGTTCTTCTCATGATGTATTTAATTGTTCTTCAACAGCCCATTAGCTACTTGCGAGATGATGGAGTAGAGAGTAGGGGTGTGAGGAAGAGGCAGAAACCAAGTTTCTCTGTTCGCAGACTTTCCCTCGATGTACACCAAATATTTAGTGCTTAAAAGTGATAAGCATTAAAAAGTAAATAGATGAATGAATTTCTTTTTTTTTTTTTTTTTTTTACAAATGGTAAGATATTCTATTCTTCGATTTATGAAGGCTGGGGACAAGAAGCAGCAGTAGAACAGACAAGAATTTTACCTTATCTGGGGAGCTGACACTTGGAAACGGCTTTGTGGAAAGGAGGCTGTTACGCCAGGCCTTTCCAGAGTTGCTTTTGCCAGTCAGTGTGTGTAACCAACTTCCCCCATGGGTCACAAGTTTTTCCAAGACTCACGGGAACCCATCCTAAAGAATAAAGGAAGTTCCCTGTGTGTTGTTAAATACCATCACCAGAGTATTTTCAGAGTTCTTAGGTTAAAGATTGCGGGGGTCAAGTTCCCGATGGAGATATCACTGGTCTAGGGTTCAGAACAGCTGCTCCCCTCAGTTAGGACAGGATAAAGAACAGTAATATTGGGGCAGTAAGATAACAGTGCAAGAGTGAAGGTTCTGAAGTCCCCAAGAAGATGAGTCAAGGTCAGAGGAATCCAGTACTACTTGGGAGCTGGAAGGAAGACGGGTAAACTGGGTTAGAATAATAGGTGAAATTCTTGATCAGTTAACATCCCTGTCCTTCCTACTTTCCCCGCCCACTTAACCCTGTGAGTACTTCCTACCTTTGGATTTTGGTGCTTGGGAGTAACCATATGGCCTGTGCTGGCCAATGAAATTTAAGCAGACAAGATGAGCACAGAGGCTCTGCTTATGTGCCTTTCAATTCTAAAAAGAATATGCTGCAGGCCCCACTGCTCCTTTACCTAGCTCTTAAACATAAGTCTGAGACAGATTTAGTTTGAGATGGAAATTGGAGATTTATGTGGAGATGCTTGTGATTTAGGATTCAGAAGGTGGTTCGAGCTGGACACACTGGAGTCACTGTAGACATTTGACAGTTAAAATATTGAGTCAGGGAAGTTCACTAAGGTACAAGCGGGGATGGGAAAAGAACTCCACTGATGGAGTCTTGGTTTCCTCCAATATTTAGAATACAGAGAAATGATGAATTATCAAGGAACCAGAAACAGAGCAGCATAAGGGCAGGGTAATCCTAGTCCCTGGATACCGATTGGGAGAGAGCTCAAAGCTACAGAAAGTGGTCAAATGTGTCCAACACTGATAAAACACTGATATGAAGATGGTGAACAGACTTGTGCATTTAGTGACAGAAAAGCCCTTGATAAGAAGATTTCTGGAGTAATAGGAACAAAAATCCCTTCCATAGAACAGATTCAGGAGAAAATAAAAGGAGAGACATTTGCACATACAGGTAATTCTCAGCAAAGTTTTGCTCAGAAAGGGAGGAGCTTTTGAAATAGGATAAAAACAAGTTGAATAGTTTGGGGGAAGGTGCAGTAGAAAGAAGGAAGTGATGACGCAGGAATGCGGAGGAGGGGGATGCGAGTTTGTTCATACACTGTAACAGCATATGGGTTCAACTGCGGGTGGGTGGACAGATACACTAAAGGAGCTGCAGACATTTTCTCCAGTTGCATCAGTTTTCTTAATAAAACAGGAAGCCAAGTCACCAAGACAGTGAACAAGTGGGAGGTGAAGAAGAAAGTGTGACAGAGTTGTCCAGGGGAACTGAAGAATGAATGGGCTGAGAATGTATAGGCAAGCAGTGATTGGGCTTAGCACTCTGTACCTACGATCTAATAAAGTCCCACTGCCAGCCCTACAAAGTAGGCTGTACTATGCTCCACTTATGGAAGAGATCTAAGAAATTCATCTAAGACCATACACAAGAAAGTAGACAAAATGAAACATATAAAAGTCTATCACAGAGTTGAACTGAACAGCAGGAAGGTTTAGGTGTAGCTACTTTGAGTCAGACTCTATACTAAACACCTTCCCAGTGATTCTGTACAGCCTTGGTTATTACCAAACCCACTTTTCTGATGAAGACAGTGATGTCTAGAAAGATTCAGTTGCTTACTCAAAGCTGTAGAGCTAGGAAGTGGACAACCTTAATTTGGAATTACTGACAGTCTGATTCTAAAACCCATGCCTTGTACCCAATGCCGAAGAACACTGTTGTCATTTGAGTGAGTCTCCAATGGCTGAAATTGACTTATTAGCTAAAAGCATAAAAATCCTTAGTACATCAGGTTGGAATCTCTTGGGACCTTTATCCAAAGCAGGTAGAGCATTGTCTGTATGGTCCTTACAAGGAAGAAGCTTAAAGCAGGCTAATTTTAGACACAATCCTTTGGATGAGGAAAAGGAGAAGAGTCAAAGTTCATCATGAGAGTTTTGAAATTTGCTTTTAATTGCTTATAGTCTTATATCCCAAATGCACTCATTCTAGTTTTATAAGTATTGGGGGAAAAAAACCAATTTTCTCAAGAAAGTGTGCACACAATGTATCATTGGCCCTGAACAGCCACCCACTTCCTCAAATACAAGGAAGTAGACAGTTTAAAAAAAAAAAAAAGCCGAGAGGCAGCAGTTGTTTGTCACAACTTTGCCTCAGTGAGGCCTGAGATCCTTTTGAACAGGAGCTCTGCTTCCCATGACTCAGAGCGAAGTGTCAACTGGGATATTTCTGGTAAAACTGAAAGTAAGAGAAGCGGGTGCCATCCCCTGGGGGACTGTGGGTGTGGAGCAAGGAGAGGTTGGGGGCCACCCCAAGTGACAGATGGGTGGACTTTTCATCTGAAAGGAGGAGACACCTCAAACCTAAGACTGCGTGTGAAGCAAGCATAAGAGGGAAAGACAGGCGAACACCGAGGGGAAGATCGAAATCGCGAGAAAGGGACGGATTCTGACAGAAGGATCTGCTTCTCTAGCTACTCACCCGAGTCAGGAGCAAAATGTCTCTAAAGCTGCCCAGGAACTGGGATTTCAACCTGAAAGCCGAGGCTGCAAAAATAGGTACAGTCTGGGTCTATCCTTTCATGATCTCTCTGGCTCTTACTTATACGTGAGCACCCACCATTTGCATGTTGGTCTGTGGGGGAGCATAGATACTTAAAATGGATCTTACAGCAAATCTGAGTTTGGGAGAAAATTTTGCATTCAAATTGATACTTAAGTTTCTAAAATGGTGGGAGGGGATCTTTTTCATCCAGAGATTGCAGTGGCAGGGAACTCCTTGGTTTACCAGATAGAAGATACTTCAGGTGGTGTCAAAGTTTATCACACTGAAAACTGGGTTTTTCTCTGTCTTATGGACCCTAGTCATTTCTCCCTGGTTTAAGAAACTCATCTGTAGTTTGAATGGGTGTCCTTAAGAGCACAAAGACTGGAGTGTTTTGAAGTGCTCAGTCTCTGAATAAACTCAATGGTGTCCAGTTTTCTGACCCCAGGGGAACAAGGTGGGGGTAGAAGCAGAAAGTAGATGAAGTGGACAATACAGAAATTCAAGATGATGGAGATGTAAAGACAAAGGGACAGCAGGCAAGGATCTCAGAAGAGTTGAAAAAGCTATTTCTTTTCAGTTAAATACTTTAAAGGTTATTTCTGAGATATTCTGGCCTTTAATTCACACCCTTTCCTTCTAATGATGATTACTATTCATTAATTTTAATTTATTATTTAAGTGTTGCCATGATGTTCTCAACAGATTTCTTTTATTATTGTACTGATCACAGTATTTTAAGGTAGAGCAATGGAACCAAAATATATTTATATATTAGCTTGATATTAACCATTGAGAAGCAGTCAGATATTTGGAACAGTTTTGCTTGGAATGAGTTTTAGGTTTGAGTTTCTAACTGGTTGGTATGCTGCTAAAGTGAGCGGTCTATTGTAAAGTCACAAATGGGGAGTATTGCTGTGGGTCTGAGAAAAAAATTCAAAAAGAAAACTGAGAGTAATCAAAGAAGCCACTTATCTCAGTGTCCTGCGAGAAGTGCCTTTATCTAGTCAAGCTGGAGCTGTTGTATGCTGAGGTCAGTTCAGAAGCAGGTAATGTCCTCACAAGATGCAGTTTTTCTCCTAATCACTGGTACAAATGTTCTTAGCTAATGCTCACTCTGTGTCACAAAATTTCATCTTGAAGGTAAACATCTCTCACTGTGCTCCTTTGCAGACATTCTGCTCCTCTTTACATTAGGTCATTGTGCTCTCTCACCATCCGAGCTTCAGCAGCTTTCAGAGTTTACTTTTCAGCTTTAACATGAGAAACTTGAGAACATTAATAGTGAGGTTTTTTTTCATGGATATTGCCTGATTTCTGCTAGTGTTTCCTAAAGTGAGGTCCCACGAGTATCTGTCTCAGAGTCACCTGCAGGGCTGGCCAAATTCCTGGTCCCACCCTGTCTTGTGAAACTGGAGTATCGAGAGAGGACCCATGTCTCAGCAAAGCTTCCACCTGAGAAGCGGCTGCAGGTGCTGTGGTCTTGTGCTCCAGCCTGAGAGGAAGATTATCACCCATAGTGTGGGACCTGGGGCCTTGGCTGGCTGTGAACACAGTCATTAAGTGTGGACTACAAGATGGTATTAGTGTTACTTAGTGAAAAAATAATGATGATATAATGGAATTTATCCACGCCAGCTGTCACTGTGAAAGTGTCCCTGAAGGGACAGATTGTGTTGAAATGTGCTTCATGAGCATCATGTGAATGAGAATCTAGGTCCTGAGTGGAGTTCTCTGCGGGGAGAGAGTTCTCGACACAGACATGGGACCTTAGATCCTTAGAATTCCATTTTCGGGTATGATCATCGAGACTGGCTTCACAGTATATCAAAGAAGCCATTGAGGAGGACCAGTGGACCTGGGAGTCACATCAGGGAATGACTTGTGCTCTTTCTGGCATGGGTAGTGAAGAGAACAGTGAGGTTTCTCAACCTTCACACCAAAGGCTGGGTGATTCTTCACTAGAGGAGGCTGCCATCTGTGTTGTGGAATGTTTAGCAGCGTCATCGGCCTTTCTTCCACTGGGTGATGGTAGCATCTCCCTACCATTGCCCATTATAACAACCAAAAATATCTCCAGATATTTCCCACTGTCCCTTGGACATGAGATGGAGTTAATATTGTCCCTAGTGTAGGACACCTTAAGTAGATGCTCTCCAAACGGATGAAATTATAGGGTCATTTGGGATTGGAGCCAATCATCACCTTAGATTCAGTCTCTATCTCAAATGTCAGGAGAATCTTATTAACATCTGACTTCTATACATAGCAGTAGCTAAAAAGAATACCAAGATGGGCACTTGCTAGAGAAATAGCCAGACCCTGACCCACAGTGTGGCCAGGATGTGGCCCTGGTTTTTCTTGGTGAGCCTGAAAGCAGAGTACTGGACTCCAGGCTGGATGAAACCAAAAGTCTTGACCCTGGGGAAGGGATTCTGCACTCTACCTCTTCTCAGAGAGCTGAAAGGATCCTTCTGTGTGATGGATCTTGGAGTAGAGATGGGGGAACTTGACACAGCCCATCATGCACCTGGCCTATTGATCCTGGTGTTGAACAAGGGTGGAAAGACAAGAAGAAAATTGCAGAGCCAGTTGTCTCAACTTGAAGCGAGGCCAGGAGCATGATCCTTTATCATCTTCAATTTTAATCCAGTGATTAGAACCCTGACAGCCTTCCATTGCATTTGTGCAGTGTTACTCAAACATTTTATTATTTCCCATACTTGTATTTGTAATTTAACTGTCATTTCCAGGAGGCAGGTTCTGGGACACAGCAACCTTTCTCCCCAGTATCTGGTACATCCAGTGTCTTGCATATGTATGCTCCATTGAGAAAGTAGGAAAAGCCTCCACTGCTTCATGGCTTGTACACAGTTAATTGGAAGACTGTTGGGTCAATTTCAAGATTATCCACATTGTATTCTGTTGCTGGCACATCTTATTTTTTTCTCAGATCCCTTAAGTCAAAGGAGTGGCAAATAAGGCCTAGTGGGTAATGTTTCTGAAAGACATAATAAAAGAGACTATGAAAGAATGGTTGTTTTCAGCAACTTACTCCCAAATTTAATACTGTAAAAATGAATCCAAAATAAAATTTACTTATCATAGTCTCCAAGTAGTAATGTGAGAATAAAGCTCACAGTTTCTCCCATTGATTTTCCATTTGATATTAACCAAATTGTTATCTGAGTCTATTTTGACCCTTTAGAAAATCAGAGCAAAGAAAATAAAAATAATAATTACTTAAAAGTTTCTTAAATAGACCAATTTATAAAATCACAAGGTTTACTAAATGTAGGTTATTATTCTTGTTTAAAAAGTCAAATTTGAAAGAGTTTTTAGACAACTAAATTGATACATGGAGATAAAAATGAATGTGTAAAGATGATCTATGAATTATTAAAATTTTACCAATGTGAGTAAGTACTTCACAGGTTAGAAATTCTTGGTGAATAAACATATGAAAATATACTTAGTATCAAAAATAAAGGGTTGCAAATTAAAGTCACAGTGACCTTCTTTTTCATACCCACTGAGTTGGCTAAGATGAGGAAGCCTGACGATCCCAAGTGTTGTCCAGGATGTAAGGCAATGGGACCTCTCACACACCTGGACTACAACTAATTCAGAAAAGCATCTGCTTCAGATCAGTCACACTGATTCTGACGGCACTAAGAGTATCAGTTTCTCTCTAGAGAAGTTCCGCCTATGGAACAAAATGAGCATGTAGAATTTTCACAGCAAAATTGTTTGTAATAACAGAAATCAAGACGCAGTCTGAATTCTTATTAATGGTAAAATGGGACAATAAGCAGTAGCAGCTTTCTAAGATGGAATGCTGCACAAAGTATAACTGATTGTATTTATACATGTAAGTGAATGAATAGCAAAAATTTAAAATTGGGCAAAAAGGAAGTCATGGAGAACTGAGATGGAATAAGTGTACATTGAGGTTATAAATTGTATATATTAATGACAAAACTATAAAGAGAATCAATCAAGGAATTGAATGATATAAAATGCAATTTTGTTGTTACCTCTGGAAGAAAACAGAAGGCAAATGCATTTGAGAAGTTTCAAAGATGTTTATCCTCAGTAATAGGTGAATGAGAGTTCATTATATTATTGTATGTGTGATCTTCTGTGGACTTTGTGGGCCTCTAATCTCAAGATACAGAGCTCTCTCGAGTGAGCTCCACGGCTCTGCAGTGACCATGTGAAGCTGCAGCATATTTTATGCCTTGCTTGAATACTGAAATGGTTCTCCAGTTAGGAATCCTGAAGCCATGTAGACCATGGTGAGTCAATTTATGCATCCTAGGGAGTCCAGTTTTGGCAAAAGCTTTCTTTGTACTTCATTGCCAAACTTACCATGTGCTGATCTAAGTCAGCCTAGATTCTGGACCCGTTGTAAACTCTGGTGTGGTCAATGCCATTACACTCTCTGAGAAGTTCTCAGCCCGATTCACACAATTTCACATGTATCCAGGCAGAATCACAGATAAGAGCATACCTTCCTTAGACAATGCACTCTGACCCAAAAGGTGTGCTCCTCCGGTCTATACCTGCTTCCCTGTAGATGTTACATCATGATTCCATAATCAAGTAAAAATGTCTGTCCCTATGTTGTCACTGACTCACCTTTAGACATAAGTTAAATTCTTCCCCAAAGGGACACACCTACTGCTGCCTAGACTGACAACCTCCTGGGCCCTTGAAGCACAGGAGTTGGTGATCATCTCTGGCCTCCTCAGCAGCAGCAGAGTGAAGACTAGCCTCTGGTGAAGGGGAGACATGACCTATGTTCCCCCCATTCATCCACAAGTCACTAAATGAAGCTGTCATCGAATCTGCACCTTGTTTCAGGTTGGGAAGCAAGTGCACTAGGAATGACAGAGATAACCAGTGCCTGTGTCTCTGAAAGTGGACCTGATAGCAGCCATAAGTATTTCCTGGGAAGGAGTGGTAGTGAGGCGACCTCTCTGTCTCACATATCACCGTTTACAAAGTATCTTTCCAGGATGTCCAGTGGGAAAACACTATGGAGATTCCATTATGAGTCAGAAATGCTCACTGTAGCAGTGTTGGGAAATTCCTAGGACCAACTGTGAAGAATAAGCTGATGATGGTGATGATGATGGACAGTGCGCACAAGAGAGTTTGAAAGAAACGAGCCTCAGGTGACGTAGCCCTGTGGCTGACCAAGTAAGCTGAGAAACAAGACGTGGAAAAGCATGAAGAACTGAAGTGAAGCCCAAGCTCTGACCACAGCAGTGCAGACTAAGTAGGACTCAGCCTGCTACAGGCACTTTGGAGGGATTTCAGACTATAGATGGGAATTTTGAAGAATCCCCAAAAGGAAGTGAGAGATGAAAGTTACAAAGAGAAAAAATAACTTATTTGTCTTGTTAGGTTTTTTAAAAAGTCTCACCATCACCATTCTCCTTTTGAATGCATTTAAAGACAAAAACTAAAATTACTTTACAAAGAAAATGATACCTATAGTTTTGGCAACCAAATATTAAAAGCTCCGCCCTTCGTGTCTACAAAGGTCACAGGTTAGTGGAGACACAGACAGGGAAGCAATTACAAGACACTGAGAGAAGTCTTGTGATGAGAACAGATCCAGGAGCTCCTGAAGGTGGGGGTTACCAGTGAGTGGAAAGTCAGGAAAGTCACCCCCACACCATGCTCATTACTTCTTTTCTCTAGGTTGTCAATGTGTATATTTTTCAGTGAGTCTCAGACTTGCTATGGTTTCCACATAAGATTTTCCTATGCATAGTTCATGTCTTGGGGGAAGAAAAAAGCTTTATATTTGGTAGAGCTTCATGTTGGAAAAGGATTAAGCCATAAAGTGCCCATGATCAGGCTCTAGGCCCTTGTCTCTTGCTACCCTTTCCATGAGCGCCACACACTCACGTTGCACATGTCAGCTACATCTCACTTCCTTGGTTCCCTGCTCTTGTGCATCTGCCTGGAACCCTCTGTCCACTCAAGGCTCCATCACCATCACCCAGTTCCTACCTACGCTTTGGCCGCAGTGTAGACGTTATGCCCATAGGGAGCCCTTAAATCTGCGAGTCAGTGGGAAATGTCATGACCCTTTCGCCACACATTCACACAGAAAGGCTTGTAGTTCTGAAGACTATGATCTTCTTCTGAAGTGCAAAAACCTGAATCTATCTAATTTGCATGCTCCGAGTCAGCTTTAACTAACTTTCTTTTTTTCAGTCCAAAGGATTTATTCTTACAATATGTAGCACCAATAATCTAGGCCCTCATGGGAAAGAACACTGCAGAATTTCCTGGAAAAAAAAAAGCGATATTAACAGAAGTTGTATAAGAGGTGGATCTTCCTTTGACTATTCTTGATAGGAGTGGAGGAAGTGTTGGGGTGCGTGATAGAGAAAAGCATCCATCCACTTGGCCTCTACTGGTAATCCACGGTGAATCTGGGGCAGGTGGATTAATACATAAGGGGATTAATAACACATATGCCAAAAGGAAGAAAATACGTCACATGCACCACATGTCAAATGCCCTTAAAACACCCTTTTCCTGTCTTGGTAGATAGTTTTATTGCCAACCTCAGATAAGACTAGTGGTCGTGCTTGGATCTTGGCATTCTTACAGAACAGGGCTCACTAAACTATGCTTGATTGTGACTTCTTTAGGTTTTCATCTGTACTGTCAGTGATGTTTGTTCATTGTGTTGGAAAAATGAAAATGAGGAACAAACCATGTATAACTGTATGTGAGAAAGATATTTGAGAATTCAGTGCTCAGAAATAACTTTGCTTGAAGGTTGTTATACTTCCTCTCCCTGATAAGATGATGAAATTTATTGTTATCCTCTTTTTCTTGGTGTCCAAATATATAAGTTAAATTGGAAGCTTGGTCAGGCCTACTCCAACCCATTTGATCAGTACCCCTATATTCTGTGTCTTCGATAACAATTTATATGATCATGGGAAATGATTTTCTATGTGAATACGAACACAGGGTCTTACTTTGTAGTTCAGGGTGGTCCTGAACTCAGCCTCCATCTCAGCAATCTTCCTGGCTCTGCCTACCAAGTGCTGGCATTACAGGCGTGAGCCACCACGCCTGGCAGGGCAATGTGGTATGTGGTACTGATTGCTGCTGGGTGTGAGTCACCACACCCCGCATTGTTGCATGTGGTTAGCGAGGATCGAACCCCAGAACTTGCACTTGCAAGACAGGCACCAGAACCACTGAGCTAAATCCTCAACCCAAGTCTTTTCTTTTAAAAGAGAGTAAATGCAATATTTCAATCTACAACTCCTCAGATATATGTCATACTTCTTAGTTGCAATTTAGTGTTATGATTTTCTTAAGGAGGTTCAAAGGATGTCAACATCTAGAGTCATTTCATTTAGTTCATAAATTAAAACACAATTCTGTGAGCATTCATCTTTTTTCCCCCAGAATTACATTAAACTATGATATGTTTCTTTGGTTCACTCAAGCCATTATCCATAAAATATTTATTGTTCACCTCTGTGCAACTGATAGTTGCACAGGCGCCTTCGCCCAGCCGTGTCTCTCCGGTTGAGGCTGCCCCTCCACTCCACGACACTACATGTGCCCCATGAGCTGTGGAGTCTCTGCTGCCAGCGCTGTGACCGGCTCGGGTGACAGCCTTGCATTCTCGCTGTATCTCAGGTCCAGCTGAGGCTGGAATTTTGGCCTCTGGCAACGGGACCATTTGTGCACTTCCCGGTTGGTTTGGAGATTCAAAGTAAAAGAGGAAGCATGAACAGTAGAAAGTTCCTGAATTGGGCACTGGATACTTTTTAGTATTTTAAAGTCACTTTAAAATAGGTGCAAAAGAATTTTCTGACAAAGCCTAAACTAACTACATAGAAGTAAGTCAGTTGTGTATAATGGTTAGAAAGCTAACTTTGGAGTCAGACTGCCTAAACTCGGCTCTCAATATGACAGTTGCTGGCAGTGTGACGTTGTCTGCAGGGCCTGGGACCCTAAGCTGCCTTTCAGAGTCTCAGCGCTGCCCTGTGCAGTGAGTGTGAGCATCACCAGAGCAGGACGTAGAGCCCTTAGCATAGTGATTGGCCTATGGCGAGTGTCTCAGCTGCTACTGTTGTCATCACCACATGAGCACCCCTACAATGCAGGTCTCATAGGCAAGTCCCTGAAGAAAGTCTGCAGGCAGCTCTGCTAGGGTTTAGTTGGTCAAGCTGAGTTCTTCTGTTTCTTTAGACATATGGCCATTACAACATCTGTTGATCCACTTTCCTGCCCAACCGCAATCTCTGGCCCACATCAAATAAGTGGGTTTAGAGTTGACTGGTCATATTTTTTGCTTTTTTACAGTTCCAATTGCCATATGTTTGGTTTCTCTTAAGTTTAAGTGACTTTCACAATTGTGTTTCCATAGCTATCTTTGTTTGTTTTTCTCTTTTTGTTTTGTTTTGCTTGTTTTTTTCCAGTTCTTTTCTAAACCAATGAAAGGTCTAAAGTGGGACTTTCCAGGAAGAACAAGGATAACTAACCTCTGACAATAACCCTGCTAGAAAAACTGCCTCGTCTGTTTCCTGTGACCGGAGCAGTTTTTCAAACTTACCTTGGGTCAGAGAGAGACTGGGCTACGCACTGCCTAGAAGAACCTTCTCCCTTCCTTACAGGCCACTTCCTCCAGAGCAAGTCGTCATCTCCTACTGTTGCAGTGGCCTCTGCCCACTGAAAGGAGTTTGAGAGTTGTTGGTCTGGGCCTCCTTGGAGCTCGCTGTTTAACTGTGATTACTTACAGCTGGATTACAGAACCAGCAGAATAGTTTTTCCCATTTGTTTTAACAGTCCTACACCTGACCTACACTACACATTTTCAGAGCTCTGTTATTAGATATAATTGTGAGGGAACAACAGGATCTTTGGAATGAGACTCTCATCATTTTTGCCTGTGATTTCTGCCTGAGGGCTGTTTTTTTGTTTGTCTGTTTTGTTTTGTTTTTGTTCCAGGGATCAAACTCAGGACCAACCCAAGGGTTTTCATGAGTGTGTTCTTTCAGCATAGCTACCTCTAGGTTCTATTCCATGCAACATGTCCTTTAGATCCCAGAAATCCACTTTGCTAACAGATGGGGCATCTCACAGTATGCACAACTAGGAGCTGGGCTGGTAATGGAGGCATAACTGCTACCTCAGTCCACTCTCAGCCCAAAGTCTCCATTCTAACCTGAAACCCATATGGTCTGTCTTCATTTGGTGCCTATCCTTTCCCTCTAAATTCTGTCTTCCAGGTAGGGGGCGAGGCATCTCAATTTGCCCAGGACAGAGGAAATTCAAAAACATCAGATTCTCAATGCAAAAACCAGAAAGTCACCTGAAAATGAGCTACCGTTACCAAAGATAGTATGACACGTACAGAAAACTGTGCAGTGTATGTTTCCTGAAATTGGCTTTCCCACGAGGCCGCACCATTTTGTACAAAAGCAGGCTTAGGGGGAAACATCTTTAAACCAGGAATTATTGTTCTTTCTGCCAGTGTCCACCTTCCAGTCTCCCTTTACAATCTATTTGAAATTGTCATGATAGCTTCCTATTTGTTCTTAACAAATTTTTTTCTCCTGTTCACACAGTGGGAGCCACATTGTTAAAACATTTCAGGGTTCAGGGTTCTTTTATCCAGAATCACATAAAAATTCCTGCCTTCATGGATTCTTATCTGATTCCTACGCCTGTTATGATACTTCTGTGCTTTAAAATTTAATAAACTCTATTTTATTTCATCTCATTCCTCCCTCAAACTTCCCCCTCCCTATGTACAAAAGCTTCCTTTCCGTTTTTCCTTCTACTTTCATTTTGTTCTTGTCCCTTCCCTCCTTTTCCCTAACCCCGCCTTCTGTGAAGTGTTGCCGCTTTCGTCGTCTTCGGCTCTGACCGAAACATATTTATCGGACACTTGTCATGTACCGGACACTGCGCCAGGCCCGGAATCAGAAAAGGAAAATTCCGACGGTGACGTGATCACGACAGTGGCAGTGCCGACCCAGGTGTGTTCTGTAACCACAGTCCTCCTCAGCCCTCCCGAGAACTAGCTCTTCAAAATCTACAAAGAGACACATTTGAGGTGTTAAATCAAGTCCAGATCCTCTTTCCAAGCAAAAATAACAATAACAACAAAACCAGGAACACAAATGAAGTTTCCAATTTCAGGTTGTTGTTCTCCATTAGCGCCAGTAGAGGGCGCCCGCAGTCTATGTGTTACTGTAATCTCATTTCTACCAGTAAACTTGGTGTTTACATTACCTTTCCCCCAGAAAGCCCCGGATTTAACCAGTTCTCTGGCCACTAAGAAATTATCTCTCTACTTTTTCTTTCTATAGCTTGAAATGTCCATTCATATAATGAAAGCAATTCAAAATTTGTCATTCTTCTCACAGATAAAAAGTTAATTTCTGGATAAATGGTTCTCAAGGGAGAGAAAACATTTCTCGACTTACGTAAACCAGACCTGACTAGGGAGTGTATCATTAAGAACAAGGTCCTCGAAGGCAGGTAAATCTGACCTTGATGTTTGGCAATGCTTTTATCACCTCTTTGACTTTGAGTAGGCCATCTTAATGTCTGTGCGTCAGTTTTCTCATCAGCAGCACGGGGGAGGAACAGTTGTGTCTACTCCTCCCACTCAGCTCAGAGGAGCACAGTCACCGTCAGAAGTCAGTGGTGTCATCACTGTAACTGTACAGTTTCTGAAATCTCACTTTCAGGCTTCACCCATTCCAGAAAGTCTGGCATCACCGCACCGAGCCACTGTGCCAGCGATGGTACGGCCTTTCCTCTATGGACTGGTTTCCCTTTACAGCCTCCTTCCTCACTATAGATTTCTAATTCTGGCATCAAACCCACTGCAGAACTAACTCCTTTAAACCCCTGGGCCCTCTCTCCTCATCAGGGCCCCTGGGAAACCCCTTGCCTTCTTTAAATCTAATGATCTACCTCTTCAGGGCTGTGTCTTGGCAGTTGAATATTACTGGAGAAATGCAGTTCTGTTAGGTGGACACTCAACAGAGTCAAATGAACTACTACATGGATGGTCTTCATGCTGCTATAGCAAAGTACCTGAGGCTGGCTAATTTGTAAAAGCATCAGTTTCTTTCTTATGGCTCTGGAGGCTACAAAGACCAAGATTAAGGTGTTAGCAATTTTGGTGTCTGGTGAAAGCCTATTCCTTATGGATGGTGTTACCATGGTAGAACGGATGGAAAGGTAAACCAGGATGAACCACAGGGTGGAAGAACAGAAGAGAACTGACTTCCTCAAGCCCTTCATTAGGCCCTAAGCTTGTTCATCAGCACAGAGGCCTCAGGAGCCTCGCAAGGCAGAGTCTGCCTGACTCCGCCACTTCTCACAGATGTGTCTTACTGTTGCACTGCGGGTTACATTGCAACACAAAGTCTGAAAGTAATACTATCACTCAAAAAATAACACCTAGCCAATTTTCTTTCCCTTTTTTTCCAAAGCTCTTAGGTTCAGTATTTTGCTCTTCAAGATCTTAACACTTCCTCTTCCTGCCAGCTCTCTCATTTGTACATATCATGGAGAAAAAATGTGTACCACTGAATGAGAATTACTACATTTTCTCACCACTGCAGGCTTGACTTTACTTCTAATCTCATGCTCAGACAATAAGAAGAGACTCCTGTCTGGGTGCCTGTATTTTAGAAGGTCTTCCTCTGGCCTCATTCTACCTGTTCTTACTCAGTGAGAAATCTGTTCAAGGGAACGGACTCACCTGAACTCTGGGCCCTTTCTGCCTTTTGTTTGTATTTTTTTAATTGAAATCTTTATTGGTACATTACATATACACATCATGATTTCTCTCACAAATGAGAATTTGTACTGGTAAATGAAACAACTTAATTCTCATTTTTTCCCATTCCCTTACCCACCCTACCTCCCCTGTCCCCTATATACATAAACTTTGTTTGCTTTCTTTTTTATTATAATCTCATTATTTTCCCCATCATTAATTATGCCTTCACCCCATTTTCCTGTGAGTATTTTCTATTTCACAATATGTAACATACATTCTAGAACTCATTTACATCTTCATTTTCTCATACCAGAGAAAAGATATGATGTTTACACATCTGTGACCTATTTATTTCACTTATGAGGATATCCTGAATGTATATACATTTGAGTATAAACGACTTAATCTTATTATTTTTTATGGCAGAGTAATACTCCATTCTGTGAAAGATCCACAGCTTTTTTATCCAGTCTCCAGTGATAGACATTTTGGTTGTTTCCAAGATTTAACTATCACAAACTGAGCTGCTATAAACATAGGTGTACATATGTCTCTGTGATATGAATATTTTAATTCTTTTGTATATATATCTAGCAGAAGAATAGCAGGGTCAAATGGGACCTCTAATCCTAGTGTTTTGCGGAATCTCCAAATTAATTTCCACAGGGGGTGTACAAGTCTACACTCCCACCAACAGTGAAGAAGGTAATTCCTGAAACAAATAGCTAGTGTTGCTAGCGTGCTTTCTTGGTTTTGGTAGTACTTGTTCCAAAGATGGTTGATTGTAAAAAGCACATCCAGAATTGGGATATACTGGCTGCATCGCCATTCATATGTGTGAGTTTTCACTGGGAGAAATGGAGCAGAGGGTCAGAGCGAAGGGATATGAGCTTTAACACCGGGACGTGCATTAGTATTCTTGACATAGGCTGTCAAATATCAGTGGTGGACCCAGCTGCCTCTTCTGTAGCAGCAGCCTGGTTAATATTGCTGCACCCAATTCTACTAGAGAGGTTGCAGTCAAAGTCACTCATGGTTGTATCTTGGTGAGTCAAGGTGAATTTTCTGTCCTCATGTTATTCAACTGTACTGAAGCATCTGGTACAGCTAGTAATTTTTTTTTTTAATAGAAGCTTTTCAAAGCTTCCCTGATACTACACTCCTGACTTTCCCTGACTGTCCAGTCCACACTTTCTGAGTCTGCTTTGCTGGAGCATCCTTCTCTACTAGATCTCTTTTCATTGGGGGACCCCAGGTAGCTTTGTGCAAGATGAAACTATAAGATCCTCTGTTTAGAAAGCAGTAAGAATTTCCAAATGGTGGCAGCTAAGCAGTAATCCAAGTGAGAGACTCTCCAGAAGGCCCTCTGTGACTTGGATGTCCGTATAGCCAGCCTGGCCCCAAGGCTCAGCCACCCAGTCCTCTCTTTGTCTAATTTGACTACCAAGGAGACATTGTCCTTTCCTATGGCTTTAAAATCCACCTGCACTTTTATCCTTAGTCCCTACCCTTTCTTTTGGACTCTGGCGAGCAAAGCATTTCTACTCGGACACCTCACAGGCTTTTTCCCAGACTGACCAACAGAGTGCTGAATTATTTCCTTCCCCTCCATTCGACTTGCCCCTGGTGTACACCAAGTCTCTCAGGCTAAAAACCCAGAGTCAACTTCTTAACACCCCATCCCCATTTCCCACATCTAATCCATCAGGAAAATCTTTTAGCTTCATCACCAGTGAAGAGCTGATTTTGACTTTCAGTTCGGAAGCTAAGTGTCTCTAATTTGGTTATTTTCATGAACTCTGAACTCCAGCTATTTCATGCCTTGTCTATCTCACTAGTCTGTTCTCTAGTCTTCCTGCTGCACTCTTGTTGTATATCGTGTGTTCACTGTACCATGGCCGGACTTTTAAAAGCACCAATCAAATTTTGTCCTTTCTTCCTTAAAATTATCAAGGTATTTAGAATAAAAGTCAAACTCCGGATTCCTACTAGTGAGCCAGACCCTGCCCCACCCCCGCTCCAGCCTGTGCTGCTCCGTGGCTTCTGTCGTGCAGTGCTCACCACACCCATCCTCCAGTTCCGGAAACAGCCAGTGCTCCTGGCCATCTCAAGGCTTCTTTGTGAGCTGTTCCCCTTTAGCTGCCCTTCTCTCGCCTCTACCATCATTTTTCCTCTACTCCATGGGTTTAGTTCAAGAGTTTTGTCTCCAAAGTGATTTTTCTTACCCAAAGTAACCAATCCAGTATCATTAGACCCTACTCCTAGTGCTCCAGCCTTTCTCTCTCTATCTCACTATCTTACTTTATTTTCCTTACAATACTGTTTGAACCAGAAATGCGACCTCACCCACCCACCCCTCGGCATGTTTGTACCCTGCTCTTGAAGCCGGGGGGCGCTGAGCTGTTTCCTTCACTTTTAGGTCATGCAGAGACAAGGCATTTGGAGGTATCAGGAGGTATTTGTACAATAACTGGGCTCCAGGCTGTGCTCCACTCGTGTTCTTTGCCCTAGTGAAATTAAGTAAATCCAATAAGATTAAAACATCTTATTTAATTTGTATGGTCTTGTGTTTTCTGTCATTTATGACTAAAAATACTTTAAATTATAGAGCTGATTCTGACTTTCAGTTTTGGAAGCTAATTTGGAACAGCACGTGGGTGACTGATCACGTAGCTATTCCTGCGGGAGGCCAGGGCCTTAGTCATAGGGCTTGGTCCTATACTCAAAGTCTTCTTGAGAACTGAGACCAAAACACCAGCATAGAATCCCCACTTCCGGTTCCGAGGGCTGTGGGCGTGGGGAGTCGTTCTTTGCACCTGCCTTCTCCCTACCTCTTTGTGTTCGGTACTTTTCTCTCACTGCTGAGACAAAACACCCAGAGTTAAAGGGAAAGGGCTGATTAAGCTCACAGTTTACAGAGGTTTCGGTCCGTTATCGGCCGGCTCCGAGGCAGAGGGACAGGAAAAGGAAATCACAGAGGGGAAGCAGCTCATGAGACCCACACAATAGCAAAGCAACGAGGGAAATCTTCCTTCTGCTTTTATTTTACTCAGACTCTGTGGAGTGGGTAACACTCACACCCTTCAATTTGGGGGCCCACAGGCCTAGCACTGTACATGGATCGGTCACACACTCTAGATTCAGCCACCTCGGAAAAAGCCCCACCTGTGACCATGTGAGGCTTTGGGAAAAACATTTTAACAGAAGCTGTAATACTCCTAATTGGACATTGGTCTTTTTTTTTCATCATCTTGGAACAGAAATACCTAATTCAGATACATAGAAGGCTTTTCATATTGAGAACTACAGGTCATATGAAGAATTTTAGTTTTTTTTGTTTGTTTGTTTTTTTCTTGGAGGAAAATCTAGTTCACTTATATTACTGAGGATGAGAACAGTAACTACTTGGGAAATTCAAAACCATAACTATTTATTTATCAGTTTTGTAGCATCATTGCTTGGCAGAAGCGGGTACTGAGGTGCAGCTCAGGACAATACTATTTAAAGCCCAGCAAGTCAGCCTTCAGCAGCCACAAACCAGCAAGTAGAGCTTATCAACTACAAACACAGAGTGTAATTACATTCCTGAGGACAAAAGAGTTGCTATTTGGACTCTCACTAGACCTACCCTCTTGAGAGCTAAACTCAGCCCCTCCTGGGCCCTTGCATCTCAGATCTGGAACTAGATTGTGTTGTGCTGATTAGATTCACTCAGGTGACATCTGGAAGGTGACAGTAAACGAAGGTGTTGTGTTAGTCACTTTTCTCATTGATGAGACAAAATACCTGACACTCAAACCTAAAGGACAAAAGGTTATTTGACTCACAGTTTGTGGAGGTTTCAGTTCACAACTGGCTGGCTTCAAGGCAGGGTAGCATGGCAGAGAAGAGATAGTTCACAGTCAGCAGAAGCAGCAAAACACAAGGAACTAGCAGGGAGCCTATTTCTGACCCTCGCATCTTACTCAGCTAACTACTCCTGAAGGTGGGCAGCCTTAATCCTAGCATCAAACCGTGAATCCCTTCAGCATCTCATCTTTGACCCTAGCAGCACACACACTAGATCCAACCACTTCCAAAAGTTCCACCTATGGCCTCATGAAGCTTTAGTGGAACACCTAGGCACAAGGCAGTAGGTGCCATCTTGTGACTCCTTCTTGGCTGCTGCTCTTGGTAAATGAGAACCCATGAGGTTTCCCATCAGCACAATCCGAGGGCCAGTCTCCAGGAGGGTCTGTGACTTCAGTGAGGCTCACTTGTGCAGTCTCCCAAGTGGCGGCCAGAGCGGGTGACCCCCAAAGATAATCATGTCTAATGGCTTTGGGAGGTGTCGTAGGGAACCAGGGCTGGTTGGTATATGTTACCATCGCAGAGTTTACACATAACTCTCTTCTGCACCAAGATGAGCTCATTCCACAGACTCTTCCACCAAATACTTCTGTGAAGTTTCTGATATCCTCAACACCTCAACAGCTAGTAAGTACAACGGGCTTTAGGCACACAGCCTGCTGCCAATTCAGTGCCTGAGGAGCTCACTAACTAGTAGGAAAATCTCCTAAAAGGATCTTAGCTAGCATTTCTGTGGGTCCTTCATAGACAGAAGAAGTTCGTCAGTAGCCTTCCATTCTAGCCTTCTCTTTGCATGTCCCTGTGTTGGTCACTTCCTGCTCTAATAGCCAAAATCTTATTTTCAGAAATGGGTTCGTGGCTAAGAACCTGTGCTCAGTTACACAGGCTCCCATGCTGGACTCGGTGTCTGTTGTTACTATCTGGTAAGGTCTTAATGGTTATGACCCAGGGATCCACACTTTCACTTTTCACCTACCCCTGCAAATGAGTTACCAAGTCTTGATAGTCTATCACTTTAGATCCTAGGAATTGTGTCTTCTTTGAGCCCATTCTGAACCTCAGAATTTCTTCCTTCCCAAACTGGAATTTCTTCCTTCCCAAACTGGCTCACTGACAGTCCTATTAATTCTGTCTGTTACCTGAATCACAAACCCACACTTCTGTGAGCTCCACTGCAGGCCTAGATTACACTACCAGCCTGCATTTTTCATGGCTTTTAATTTATTCTCCACAAGGTCCCCAAGGCTTGTCTGTGTTAATGTTTTTATGGCTATAAGCAATCACCCCACGGCTCAAGGGAATCCTGCAGAGGCAGCATAAGGCTGTGGCCAACAACAAAGTCTACTTTTCTCTAGTTAACTGGTTCTAAACTTTAACTCCCGTGGGAAGCTTTTAAAAAAAACCCATCCCACGCCTAAGTTACTCCAGGGATTCTAATTTAAATGGTCAGGAGTAAAACTCACTTTTTAGAAATTTAATACTTTAATTCCATTTTCATTTATGTATCATTTTTATGAGTATATGTTTGTGATGCATAATAATTATATTGATCTTGGAAAATTAATACATTTATGTATCGTATCTGATGATGTCAGTGTTCAAGTTTTATAAGATCCCAAGTGGCCAGACATGAGGCAGAGACTGGTATTCACAGCTGTAAGTGCTGCTGAGACAGCACCACACACCCTGGCCACATCCGTGTCGGATGGGACCGAGGCCCTGGAGCAGTTTGGAATTATGTTACTTCATTGGAATGGCTTTGAGTTTTGAGTTTTTCTTCTCTGGAAGCAAACATTAAAGTATTATTTATATCCCAGAGTGTAATTTTAAGTAATGAACAATAGGTAACGGGGTGACATCATATAGGGCATTGGTAATAACAAAGGTGAAGGAGTTTTGCTTATAATACATGTGCAGGTGGCACAAATAATCATTACTGACGCCATTTATCAACAGACCCAGGGAAAAAAGTCACATGCTTTTTTATCAGCAAAACCTCATATTTATTTCACCTTTCTAAAGTATAAATTGGTTGTCAAGTTTCCTAGAAAGATTTATTTTTAGACCAGCATTACAGACTTCAAACATTGTGCAATACTCCCATTCTTTCCACATTTCAGGGTCTTAGCTTACCCCACAGGATTAAGAACTTTACATCCTCAGTCAGAACTCGCAGCCTGGAGGACTGTGGACTCACTCGGGATGGGCCACGGGCCTCATCAGAGCAGCCTTCTCACTCCCAATTCTGACTTCTCTACGGATGTGCCAGGGACCTGGATGGAAAGCAGAGTGGGATGGAAAGGACCAGGCAAACCTCAGCCTGTACAACCAGGAACTAGCGTTGATGGTGAAAGAGGAAAGGTGGAAGCTACTCAGCACAAACAAATATGGCTGGAGAGCCCAGTGGCCTCTTGGCACCTTTTAGAGGACAGTAAGGAGCTTTTAGCCTCAGTGAGCAGTGGCCTTCCTCCTCCTCCCTTGTGTTCACCTCCGCTAGCTTTCTTTTCTGTCTCAAATGATGTCAGAGTGACTTACTGTTCTGTCACACTTATGTTCCGCATTGATTAACTTCAAGGAACTCATTGTCTTGAAATCGGATGGAGAATTATGTGGACATACAAATGCTCACGGAAGTCTCTAACTATATGCATTGAAGTCTGTCCAAAATGTGGACATATGGGGAGGGTGGGCCAAGAAGATAGTGAGAGTTAAAATAACCACAGCATAGTGTGTTATGTGCTTGCATGAATGAAACTCATTAATCTGTATAGTCAATAAAAAGAGTGAAAAAAACCCATTATTTTATGTTTTTAAGTACAGAGAAACCTCTCAATAAGGCATCCTGTAAGAATTTATCTAGATATAATGGAAGGCTCCCATCCTCCAGCCTGCTTCCTCTGTCCTGCCCACGGTATTTTCTAGGTGTTGTGTGTAGAGAAATGTGGAGAAATCACCAGGCTAGTTGAGAAGCACATTTGGGTTCTCTAGTATGTGCTCTAGACTTTTCCAAACCCAGTTTTCCCAGTCTTGGCCTAAGAAGGGTGACGCCTAATGGAAATTCCTAGAATAGCTTCTTGCTGTTCTTGCTGAGCTGTCTGTCCCAGCCAGGACTCTGTCGTGTACATCGTGTGTGAATTGAGGCTGAGAGGAACCGCTGCATAGCAACAAACTTGCTGGGCTTGGGATAGCTTGGGCAGGAGCTGCTCGTACCAAGCTGGGCATAGTGATGATGGAAGCCTTTTTCTTAGCTTCAGAGTGCTGTGATGGTGTGTGGTAGAAGCTTGGAGTTTGAATGTCACTTGAGTTCCTTTTGGACTCCATCTGCTGTGTTGGGTCAGGCATTTATTGTTTTTTTAATCACATCACTTGATCCTAATATCAGAAAAGGCAGGTGACACAACTGCTCTTTGCATATCTCTAAAGGAGTAAAACTTTGCACTATCATAAATAGGCAATATTTGCTAAAGTTCATAAAGCAACTGTGCAAACTACAATACACAAATTGTAGTTTCTTTTCTTCTTTTGGCAGTGCTACAACTGGAAGCTATTCTATGAGAGATGGGGGGAGGGGAGCAGGAGGAAAATGGAGAAGGAGGGAGAGGGAGAAGAAGCAGGGGCAGAGAGAGAGAGAGAGAGGGAATTGTCTTCTAAGAACAGGCTGTCACTCATTTTCTAAGTTACCTGGGGCCCACAGCCATTTATTTAGTGGTTGGCTTCTAGAGGGTAGGTGGTCTTCTTTCCTTTACTGGTCAATGTAATAGGGTCTGAGGGGGTGTTGTCCTGACTCTACCTCTGGAAGTCTTCCAGCCCATAGAGGAAAATCACAAGCTTGGACTTTGCAACCCTGACTGCTTGGACACAACCAACTGAAGAGGGCAAAGAGCTGACTTGGACTTTATCCATCTCATTTTCTCTTGGTCTGACATTTATAGAAGGGATATTTGGAACTAAATCTTGCAGATTATAGGATGTTAAGAGGCCTTAAACTCTACTGAGAAGTCAAAACTGCCAAAAAATATGCCTTTTTACACTTCCTAAGCTATGTTTTTTTCTCAAGATTTGCTATACTTGAAAAGTTTCACACACACATACACACATTATCCATATATTCATGTTTCTTCCTAGCCTATTGGCATATTGGCTCAGATAATTTTTGGCATCAAGGCCATCTTATGTATTGCAGACTTTTAGCATTGTTCCTGGACTTTACCCACTATTTGTTAATATGAACTCTCTCAGATGTGACAACAAAAATCTCCAGATGTTGCCAAAGGTCCAGTGGTAGCAAAACCACCTCCATTTGAAAACAATCATTATGTATGTATATTCCTATCTTAAACCAATTTAACTCATTATCTTTTTCTAGAAAACAAAATCTTATTAAGACAATGAAAAAATTAAAACATAGATTATGTGAAATAATCAAACATGAGCACAGAGAGTTATGGCATAAAAAAAGTCTAGATACCATATAGTCTGATCACTAGTGGATTTTCTCCAACTTTGACAGGAGAACTCTTTTGCCAAGTCTTTAAACACGCCAGCTTGCCTAGCTTCTGCTTGGCTCTTACACTAAAATCCAGCAGTACTTCAATGAGGAATCTTACTCAGGGAAGGAAACCACTGTCTACATTTCTTTATTTGTTTGAACACCAAAATGAATGAGGTCCACAGCCAAAATCTCTTCAGAGGAAGTTGAAATTGGACCAGGAATGTAGCTCAGTGCCCAGGAAGGGCGAGGTCCTCAATTTGATTCCCAGTACCAGAAGAAAAAAAAAAAAAAAGAAAGAAAGAAATGTGAAATAATGTGGAATTGTTACTGAGGATGGCTTTACCTTGGCCCTTCCTAGCATGTGTTAAAGGGGCCAGCTAAATGAAGAGATACTACTGGCCTATTCTTGGATCTTACTGACAAATCACTGAGGTAGGTTTAGCTTGATATATGGTCTTCTCTACCTTCTTGTGTTCTTTTGTGATAACTTACTGCATACAAATCACAGTGGAATGTATAATCCAGAACTTGCATTAGCAATGGAAATACTGAAAAGTCAAAAAGAGGCGAAATGCCAGTTGTTTGTAGCAAATGAAAGTAGAAGAAACATTTATTTTTACATTTATACTCAATCAAATTTTTTGATTTTTGTCTGCAGTTATATAAGTTTCGACAAATCCAGAGTCACGTGATAGCTTCCACAATTAAGATACAAAACAGTTCTATCTTTGTCAAAAATTTCTTCCTGGGGGCCGGGGAGTTAGCTCAGTGGTTCCGGTCCTGTCTTGCAAGCGCAAGGGCCCCGGGTTCGATTCCCCGGTAACCACATACCATATGGGCGTGGAGACTCACGCCCAGCAGCAACCAGTACCACATACCACAGTGCCAGGCGTGGTGGCTCATGCCTGTAATCCCAGCACTCGGGAGGCAGAGGCAGGAGGATTGCTGTGATGTGAGTTGGAGGCTGAGATCAGGGCCAGCCTGAACCACAAAGCGAAACCCTGTCTCAAAAAACCTAAAAAAAAAAAAAAAAATTCTTCCTGTTGTCTACGTCTGTCCAATCCTTCTAAACCCTAACTTGGGAAACAACTTCTCTTTTGTCTGTTCATTAGTTTCTGCTTTCTACAAGATGTCATATAAACAGAATTATGTAGTATGGAGTCTTCAGAGTGTGACTTCTTTTTTCAACATAATTCCTCTGAGATTCATCCATATTATGGCTCATATCAGTAGTTTTTATTGCTGAATAGTATTCCATTATACGAATTTATCCATTCATCAGCTGAAAAATGTGGGGCTTATTTTTAATATTTTAGAAATTATGTCTAAATTGCTATAAATACCTGTGCATAAGTTTTATCTGAACGTATTTCACCTCTCTTTGGTAAATGAGGAGTAAAAGGCTGGGTCACGTGGTGTATGTATGTTTAACTACGGGAAATTGTCAAATTCTCTTCTAAAGCAGATGTAGCATTCTGTGTTCCTGCTAGTCACATCTGAAGTGTTTTGTTTTGTTTTGTTTTGTTACGGTTTTTTGAGGCAGGGTCTCACTTTTGTGGTTCAGGCTGTCCCTGAGCTCAGCCTCAAACTCACATCACAGCAATTCTCCTGCCTCTGCCTCCCGAGTGCTGGGATTACAGGCGTGAGCCACCATGCCTGTCACTGTGGTATGTGGTACTGGTTGTTGCTGCACGTGAGTCTCCACACCCAGTATGGTATGTGGTTACCAGGGATCGAACCCGGGCCCTTGCGCTTGCAAGACAGGAGCAGGAACTACTGAGCTAAATTCCCAGCCCGAGCCATTTTTATTTATATGTATTTTAGAACATCTTCCCTTCAATGATATGAAGAAGTGTTTTTAGAGGCTTTTATTGAATCTAAGTACAATGACTTCCTACTTCTCTTGGGTTTCACTCAAGTCAGTCTGTTCTTAGTTGAGAAGGGAATGTCAGCAGGAGATGGAAGGAGGGTTGGTTGAGTCAAAAAGTTAGAAGTGGGAAAACGATATAGTCACATATCACATGAACCAAATTCTTTTCTTCCATTTAAATTCCACATGTAAATATTTTCTACTTCATTTTAAATATATCCAGGTTGTTCATTATAAACTATGTAGGCTATTTCATGTATGATGAATCTTTAATAGGTGCATGCATTAAATGTAATAAAATTGTTCCTTTAAAACATACCCATAAAGATGTTGGAAAGATGACAGAGTAAAAAGTACCAAAATCTCTCTCTTTCCCTCTACCCAGACAATAATGACCCTTGTGAAATCCACTTGATGTAACTGTTTTTGGAACTCTGAGGTCTCACGCCAACTTGAATCTTCTAAGGGAAGACTTAGATATAAGATTATGCTTCATTTTGTTAAATCTCAGCTCCTATCACAATGGAAGCTCCCATTTCCCATCCCTAGCCCTGTGGAAAGCAGCTATGTCCACAAGCAGCTTATGTTTAGCTTGTCAGAGTCAGGGTGGGTAAACTAAACCAGGCCACTACCAAGAAATAAAACAAAATCCAGAAAATAACAAGGATTGACAAAGATGGTGGAGAAAATGGAACCTCTGTGTACACTGGATCTTTGACTTATGAGCTCAGTTCTTCTGGGAGGGCTGAATGTAACTCAAGTTGGTCAACTGAAGGTTCAGGCTCATTCACACAGCTCTCAAAGTCTCTCTCCTGTATATAGGCAGATCTCATTGTCCTTAGAGAGACATTGGCTCAGGATTTTTCAGTTAATCCCATACTAGAAAGATGTTATAATGTTCTTTCCAGAACTCTTTCTGGGTCAAATTTGTATCTGAGACCATCTGGCTGGCATTTGGGTCATAACTCAAGACAGTTAAAACTAAAATTCTGTTCATAACCCAAGTTGTTCGGATTTCAGACTATAACTCGAGGGTACCTACTGCTCTGTTATGGGGAATATAAAATTGTGAAGCCACTATATGGCAATTCCTCAAAAAATTAGAATAAATCACCATATAATTCAGCAATTCCACTTCCATGTCCAGTCATACACTCAAAAGCAATGAAAGCAGTGTCCTAAGGAGGTGGTTACATACAGTGTTCACAGAAGCATTATTCCTAGTAGCTGAAATGTGAGACTGGTCAAAGGATGGATAAACAAAATGTGCCATACACATGCAACAGAATATTTATTCAGTTTTTATAAAGAAGAACTTCCTGGAATCCATTGGAGAAGACAAATTTATACAGACAGAAAATACAGAGGTAGTTAAGAGGAGCTGGGAAAGGCATGGGGAGTTGCTGTTTAATGAGTGTAGAATCAGTTCTGACCAGACACAAAGAGTTCTCAGGATGGATGGTGGTAATGGCTGTACAACTGTAGGTGTACTGAGTAGACACAGAAGGATCAAAACGTAAATTTTACGTTATGTGTGCTTTATCACAATCGTAATAAGTGGAGAAAACCCAACTCAAATACTACAAGTTACTATACTTCTACATTGAGAAGGTCCCATACTAGGAGGTGGGCCAAAACGGGCTTATTCAGAGGTAGGAGTGAGTCCTGGGTGTCATGGCATTGGCCTGCGGAGCAATGGTCCCCTCCTTCCACTTTCAGTTCGTCCATGTGTAATTTCAGCTTCTTCTGTCTCTGCACTCCCTGCCTCAAAGCAGAGCTTGTCATCCAGTGACCATTGGCCCAGAGAAAGAAAGAATAGTTTCTTCTCTGAGAACCAGGAAGCAGTGGCCAGCCAGAACGATGCCTCAAAGCTCAGGCCAGTGTGTGAGTTCCAAGAGCGTGGGTCAGACAGAGGAACCACAGTTGCTCTAAGATGCAGACGGAATCCGTCCTAACAATTCTGTGAAGACCTTGGGTGACAAAAGGGAAACCTCCTAAAGCATTTTTCACACAGCTGATAAAAGTTTGACAGCTTTGAAGAGGAAATCAAACTGCCAGATGTCAGGGGCAGAATTATAGTAGAAGATTTGTATTCTGTAAGCATATCTCTCTCTCTCTCTCTCTCCCTCTCTCCCTCTCCCTTTTTCCCTCTGTTTCTCTGTCTCTCTCTGCTTCTGTCTTTCTTTAATCTATATCTCCAGGTGGACATTTCTTCCAGGCCTTCCTCAGAGATTCTCCTGCTACTGAAATTCTGCTCTTTCTCCTCTCCACGCTCCACCACTAAGTGTTTCAGCAAAGTCAATTATCCTGGAAACTGTCTGTACTGAACACACCAGGAGCTTACTCATTAACTGATAAATGAGAGAGAGGGGAAATGGAGGGGCTGGGAGGAGTGTGTGTGTGTGTGTGTGTGTGTGTGTGTGTGTGTGTGTGTGTGTATGTGAAAGAGAGACAGAGACAGAGAGCATCTGGGTAGTATCACTCATAGTGCGTTGGAGGAGCAGCAGGTCTGGCAATGCAGGCCTAGGAAAAGGGACAAGTTGGCATTCAGTGTAATGGCTGATGTGTGAAAAGAAGACTAAAAGAATCTTAGAAAAAGATTTCATCATGTAAATCAACATAGAAAAGATAGTAACCTCCTATGCACATACCTCGTATTAACAGTCAAAAATTACTAAGATTTAATCATATTTATTTTTTCTCCCTTCCTTCCCTTCATTTCTCTTCTTTTTCCTTAGATATTTCCATGCAAATTCTAGACAGGATGTAATTTTTCCCTCTAAGGCTTTAATGCACATCTTTAAAAGTACAGATATTTTCTCACTACCCTACCCTTATGGTCTTTAACAGAGGTCAACAAGGTTTTGGGATCTCATCTGTCCTCTATCCATAGCAAACTGCCTCAGGTTTTATAGGTTCTTTTTATCAGATTGTATAGCATTCATCTTACCGCAAGCTTTGTGCA
>PVIR01003692.1:50161-86197 GCA_004026965.1 Petromus typicus | reverse complement strand
GACACTTTCTTTTCTCTTGGTGAGGAAGACACAGAACACGTGGTGACTCATTGTGAAGGCAGAAAAATTAATATGCATTTAACCAGATGCAAAAGAAGAACTTTGGAACAAAGGCAGTTTAAAACGAGGCATGTGAATGTGAAGCTTTTCTCAGCTCCTTCCTGCCCTGTCACACTGGAAACGCTTTCCTTTTTAACTTCTCCACTTTCAATAATTGTGGGGATCGCGATTTCAAATGAAACATTCCTAATAAACCACAGCGGATTTTGTTTGCTTGCTTCCTGCGGCTGATTCTGTACCTGTCCCCTTTCTGCCCTCGCCCCACCCCGTGCCTCTGTTTTGCTCACATACTTACCTTCGCTGACCTGTCCCCTTTCCCGTTATGGGACTGTTCTTGCTGTAGTCCCTGCACTGAGACTTCTTCTCTCTTTGTCACCCCCACATCAGCAGGACGTGCCTGGTGCCCACCCCCCATCTTTAGCTGATTATGTGTTGGTGTGTCTGCTGTTGTACTCTCTCCCTGCCACCCCTTTAATCAGAACATCGTCAGAGAGACTCCAACACATTCAGCTCAGTGTCTGAACCAACTGTAGCCATTAGGGATTCTTCAAGGGCAGATGACTCTCCAGACCCACTCTTCGCAGATGAGGAAGTGACATCATGGGTTGCCTCACCCCCACCCACCTCCCAACATGGATGGGTTTCGACTGCTGTTCCAATTTAAATTTCTTAGTTTACCACCCAAAGGAGATGATTTTTCTAATATCCACCCTGCAAACTCCATCTGGGATCCTCCAAACAAGCTGTGTCCTTCTGCCTCTCTCCCAGGCAAGAATTATAAAAAAGTCTGCAGAGGGCGTAGTAAGGAGGTCAGGGCTTCCTGGCCCTGGAGAATGAGAATTTTTAAATGCCTGGACACATACAAGGACACTGAACAAGGGAAGTGAAATAAATGCCCACTTACAAGTGACCCCCGCCCCCACTGTCCACCCTGCTGATCTGCTGCAAGTCACCTTGGAAGAGTCCAAGTTACAGTCCTCAGGAAACCAGAAGCGAGGAACATGTACTATAATCCCAATTATCCCACGGTGTTCACGCGCTGCAGGATTACTATCCTTCCAAGCATTCGGCCTAGTGTCTTGTGTGAACAGAGAACCAGATGGGAGTTCTGGGGGCTAAAATGGATACACCGATTATTTATAGATTCGGACTGAAAATCATGTGAACCGCCTTCTGTGGAGTTCCATCTTCTGAGAACAGACTTGAAATAGACATAGTTGTGGAAAGTCTTAGCATCATTTAGTATAATCCTGAACACGATATTGTAAGTAGGGAAGGTGGAGTTAAGCCTAAAAAATCTTTAAAAGCCCCTTTAGAAAAAGGGCAGAGCTCTAGGATTCACTTCTAGAAATCTCCAGAATGAGACCATGAGTTGCTCAATTTTATATCCTATTGATTTTAATACCATCATCCCTAGATTTGTGTGTGTGTTGCTAGAAAGACCATTCACACATGACAGGATGGCTTGCACAGAGAGGTGTCATCAGCTCTGGAGAGAAGGGAGTTGTTGCTAGTGCCTTAGATCTGACAGACACTCAACATTTATGCAAAGGATGAAAAGTATAAAAAACAGACCTTTTGTCATTGGTGCTAAATGTCTGGCTGTGTATTGTTTGAGGGAGTTTTTAAGGTTTTCCAGTTTACTTTTGTTAAACTTTGACATGTATTTGATTCTTTGTTTGGGGAGATAAGCTGGGGAGGGCAACATTTCCTGCAGGATTCCTTTGTTCCATCTCCTGTACTTCATACTCCACAAGTATTAAACAAATTTTCAAGCAACCAAAAATCTTTCCCATTTGACTATGGAATAAGAAGCTTCTTTAGAGAGGTTAACTAGTTTGTGCCGGGTGCCCCAACAACTAACACCACAGCCCCAGTGGGCCCCACACATTCTGTTCTGCTGTGATTCCACATTAAGAAATGCTGCCCTGGGTTAAAGCTCAAAAATCTAAGAATCAAGATGGAGGAAATATTGAGAGCATGGCTAATGCCGTTAAAATCTTTTTAGGATGCTTACATTTTCATAGCCAAAAAACCATTTAAGAGAACCAGGAAAAGCTTTTGCTTGCAATTTAAATTTTTTTTTTTCTTTAACAGACAGAATCTTCTGAAAGAAAGGGATCGGGTCACACAGCAAACTCCAGATGCTCCCCGCAATCTTTCTTCCCCATGAACTCACTTGGCTGACAAGCTACCAGAACAGTTTGGAAGAAAGGGACAATTTAGAAATGGATTTATATTTGATAACATTTGAGTTGTGATGCAAGTTCTAAAATAAGCTCTTTGTACTGATTTTTTTGGTTGATAGTTATTCAAACATATATAATATCACTAAGCATGGGGGAAATTAATAACTCTCTCCTTGGAAAAATGTCTTCCTTTATCAGAAAGCGAATTTTTTCACGTTATCAAATTTGCCTGAAGTCCAAACAAGTGTTTACATTTTCCTGGTTCATTGCAGTTGTCAGGAAAGAAAGCACTTGGAGAGTTTTCCGGTGAAAGGAAGCAGGGGTGTTCCAGGGCACCTGCTCACGGCGGACACACGCCGACAGGGCTGCACACAGCAGTCTCGAGAACTGACACAGTCTAGGCCTCCACTCCTGTGCTTTCCACAGCATCCACTGAAATAAGTCAGTTTTCTAGAAATTATACTAAAGCGTGCACTGAACTGATACGTTCACTTTTGATGGGGATCATTTTCCAGCCAATCATCTTAAATTAAAATCCTTGTTTTTACACTTTTGAAAGTTGCAGATGTGGCAAGATACCGTCCCTCTGTGTGCCAAGCCCTCCCTCCCCCACTGACTCTCCCACTGTCGTGGCTCGAGGGCCGTGGACCTGTGAGAGGTGCATGTGTGCTCCCTGTGCTTTGTATGTCAAGTGAACACCACTTTAGATCATCTTCGACAAGAGAGTAAAGGTTATCATTAGTGTGTTGAATAATGGATGGGGTCTATTGTATTTTCTTGTTTAGGAAAATAAATCATCCTGAGAACTTTTATTCTGTTCTGTGTAAAATGGAAGCACATCAGCACTTGTTATGTTTTCCTCTCCTGAGCTGGTTTGGCAGGACGCCGTGGGCTGCAAAGAACAGGCAGGGGTTGCCAAGCAGGGCCGCTTGGTTCTGTGCCCATTCCTCTAGGGGATGTAAACATCCTGTCCTGGAATACTTCACCAACCTGTAGCTAGAAAACTCCCGCGCACAACGGGAAACCATGAGTCACTACAGCCGAAGGCTCTGCCGGGTATCGAGGAGGTCAGATGCTTAGGCTTTAGCTACTCACCCAGCCCTACTGGGACAGCACCAAACCAGCGAACACACAAACAGTACAGGAGTCCAGCACAAGAGAAGGGCAAAGTCTAAGATTTACTGGGGCTCCTCCAGGCATATGCCCCTTACTGTTTTTTTCACATGTGTACTCTCTAGTGGTTAAGGCTATGGGTGTCCACGTGGGACACATCTGGGCTCTGGTGGGCAACGTGCTCAATTTTCAGTATTTCCATTGGCCACATGGGGAGAGAATTAACCCCACATGGGGTTAAAATACAGAAATCTTTTCACACCACATAGGCAGGAGGAGATGCTCTGACTATTGAGAGAGTGAACCTCTCCCAAGGTCCTAGCTGAATCAGCCCCTTCCTGGGAAACCACTCCATTCTTTCAGGACCGTCCTATATGCCAAGAAAGAACACAATGGGGTAGCAGAAGGCTCAAACACCTGTGCAGGGCAAGGGCTGTTCAGTGTCACTGACAGGCGTCCGCATTATGCAAGTAGCTCCACAGAGCTATCGTCCATGCAGAGATGACTATCCTGTGATAGGTTCCAAACAAATGATAACTGCAGTTATGCCCTTTATTCGGGTGGGGAAAGCTAGGTTATCCAGAAAAAGTGAAGCAATGATATAGAACTGGATACAAATCAAAGGGCCTTGGACTCACAAGTTCATGATTCAACCACGATGCATCAAGCAGAAAATAATAAAAGCCCATAAAGTGATGGCATGAAAGAGATGCTCTTTTAGGGCAAGGCACTGCTTCAAATAGGTTACAGATGTCTCTGCCCTTGAGGCTTTGTTAAAGAGGCGGACGTGGACTTTGCTGCTGATGGGAACGTTTTAATTATGTTATCAAACTTACTCTGTGTATGGAAATTACTTTTCTCTATTCTGATTGATATGGACTGGTCTCAGCAGCAGAACTGAGTTTGACAGGGTGAGAGGCAGCCTTTTGAGTATAAGTAGACACGATGCTATTCTTAGGTTTAGGTGGTAACTCTGTGGATCTCCGTGAACTCTGAGGGTGGGGGAACAAAGCTTGTGTGTATAGGGCCTGGGGGTGTAAGGAGGGCAGGGGAATGGGAAAAAACAGGAAACAAGATATATCATGTACAGTTACAAATTCTCAATGAGGAATGAATCATAACATATACCTAAAATGTATCAATAAAGGAAAAGATCCAGTATCTCATGCCATATTGCCAACAGCATTATTTCTTCAGAAACTTTTATCAAAGTTGAATGCACCAGTATAGACAATAATGCTCAGTCATTACAGATGTCATTCTCATGCTGTGGCCATGACAAGGTCCTATGTCCCAGTCTGTAGAAAGTCTTCGGAGTCCATACCCTGCTTTCTGATCAGCGATTGGCATTTGACATGAAATGTCACCTGGGGACTGGGGTTCTGCGAGATTAAACTTTGTTAAGGGAAATGAGATGAGATAGGAACCTCACTTGAGGAGGCAACTATGTAGATTATTCTAAAAGCAACCTAAGACGTTGCTCTTTGATGTCTGGCTCATAGATCAACATCAGCATCACCTAACAGCTGTCAGGAGTCAGATTCTGAGGCCCACCTGGTCCTAAGTACCAGCATCTGTATTTTAATCAGACACCCAGTCAATCTGTATGCACACGGCTGCTGGAGGGGCCTGGCTCCACTCACTCTTGGTGGGTAGGAGTCGGTAAGGGGTGGTGTGAGCAGAAAATGAAGTTGGAAGAGACAGGAAGGTACCTGAGCGTTTGCCTAAGAGGTTATCCTGTCTGAATCGGCTAGAGGGAAGAAATCTGCTTCTGGATGAGTGGCTGAGGCTACAGTTGTGCACAGCATGACGGCCAGCTGTGTCTAAAAAGTGAAGCTGGAAAGAAAATAGAAAGGAAGAAAGCGAAGACACACCGTGGCAGGGCAGAATGGCTGTGGAGGCTCTGGGCGGCCAGGTGTTGAAGCAGGGGAAAGCTGGTCTCGAAGATCAAAGGCGAGTAGATTGTAAAAGAACATCTTGCCCACCAAACTCTGGCCCTCTGTGTGGGGAGAGAGCACCGTGTGAAAAGACCAGATGTTAGAGGCAAGGGATCACAGGGCCCAGAATGCTCACCCACATAGGTCTGTGGCATCAAAACCTCCTGTGTGCCAGGCCCACCAGTAAACACAAACAGCAGCTTGGTTAGTTTGGTGGGCAGATGTGAAAGAAGTCCTTGGAGGTGCCCTGCTGACGTGGTATGGCATTTTATGCCCCCAGAGTAAGTGGGCAGTAATTAATTATAGGACAGCCCTGCCCAAGTCTCTGCTGAGGGTGCCAGAGAATGCAGAGTGTGGGGAGGGCTGTGGAAGCTTGGTGTGAATGAGTCTAGACCATGACAGGTGCCACTCCAGCATGTCTGACTCAGGGCATGAGAGTTATTTTTGTAAAAGGGACAGAGTAGCTCCAGCTCGAACTTTCTACCCCCTCCTGCTGCTGCCTGCATTCTCCTTCCAGCACCCTGAACAGTTGCTCCCCCATCAGCCCAGTGGAATCGGATATGGGCATCTTGTCAACTCAGGAATTTTCCGCAAGTACAAGCTGGTCTCCTCTTAATTGCCCCCACAGAGATTTTCATAAATACTTTAAAATATAATAATTATTATTGTTATTTTCCTTTGTTCTCCTAGATGGCACTTTTCCTTCAAGCAGTTCAAAGAGCTATTTTGCAATTATTCAATTAATCTTTACAAAATTCCTGTGAAGAAGGTGGGTGGTAGGTAGTATCTCTCCATTTCTGAAGGAGGAGGAAAAGGAAGACAGGTTAAGGGATCACAGGAAAATGGGGGAGACCCTGATGGAAATTAGGAGCCCCTCTTCTCAGTGGCACTTGATGCCTACATTTATTACCATCCCAAGTGCACAGGTGCCTAGGTTAGGCGCAGGCTCTATGTAGACCTTGGCGCCACCTCTTGGTAAGAGTACCACTTGAATGAAATACGGAAGCCTCCCTGCACCCCTGTTTCCCAATCTATCAAGAGCTGAAGATACCCTAATAAGATGTGGCACAGCAAGGACTGCTTGGCTCTTCAGGGCAGGGCTCTGAGCAGCTGCACACGCTCTCTTTCCAGGGCCCTCCTCCGGGGTGGCCTTGGCTCAGGAATCCAGTTCCCAAGTGGGCCCTCTGGCAATGTGATGCACTGGGCGGATTTCTGTGTGGCAGGATAACGGCGCATTGTGGGATGACTTAGAGCAAAGGATGGAAGAACAAGCTCCAGAGGTAAATAGCCCAGTTCAAGTGTTGGTTCCAAAGCACTCTGAGTCCCTGTTCCCCTATCTATAAAATGCGGGTGGTGAGGACTCAGTGAGACAGTACAGGAAAAGGGCCCCGTGTGCAGTAGGTGCTCAGTACATCCTCAGAGCTGGGGAGTCGAGATGTGTACACATGAATTGTGCCTTATTATTTGCTGGTTAAGTCACCATGAACAAGTCACTTCACCTCACGGAATGAAGGCACTTCCTATGACATTGTGCAAGTTAACACATGTCGTTTAGAAGCATCTTGCACACAGGGCATGCCTGTTAAATGCTATTATTAATTGTATTTTAGTAACTGCTTAATTTCTTGTTTCTACTTTGCATCAAGCCACAGATGCTGGCCTGCACCCCAGGCAGGGCAATTACTCCACAATGTAAGACTGACATGAAGGGAAAGAGTAGGGTTATGGACGCTCTCTCCCAGTGAACTGGAAGAAGTGTCTCTAAGCTGGGGTATATTTCCCCTGGAGATAGAGACCTGTGGTCTATCACTCACAGGTAAAGTGATGCTGCTGGGCCAGTTCCTTTACTTTTCTCTTAGCTAATTCACCTGCAAAGCTCACGGTAACCAGGTAACTGCTTTCATTTGCTAAAATGATTACAAGAAGATGGGCAGGGCCAGGGAGTTAGCTCAGTGGTTCTGGTGCCTGTCTTGCAAGCACAAGGGCCCAGGTTTGATTCCCTGGCAACCACATACAGTACTGGGCGTGGACTCAACACCACATACCACAGTGCCAAGCGTGGTGGCTCACGCCTGTAATCCCAGCACTCAGGAGGTAGAGGCAGGAGGATTGCTGTGATGTGAGTTTGAGGCTGAGCTCAGGGCCAGCCTGAACTACAAAGCAAGACCCTGTTTCAAAAAAAAAAAAAAAAGAAGAAAAGAAAAGCTGGGCATGGCGATGCACACTTGTAATCCCAGGACTCTGGAAGCCGGAGGTAAGAGTGGTGCAAATTCAAATCCAGGCTGAGCAATTTAGTGATTTGGAGAGACCCTTTCTTTTGTTTTTTTGAGACAAGGTCTTGCTTTGTAGTTCAGGCTGGCCCTGAGTTATGAAGCCTAGGTGAGTTTCAAACTCAGCAATCCTCCTGCCTCTGCATCCCAAGTGCTAGGATTATAGGTGTGAACCACCACACCCAGTTTGCAGAGATCTTTTCTTTAAAAATAAATCAATAAATAAATAGGCCTGGGGATGTAGCTCCATGAGGTTCTCTATATTCTGGGCTCCATCTCCAGTACCACACACATGTACACACACACACACACACACACACACACACACAATCACATAATCCTATGCACATAAATGCATTTTTCAGATTCTTTAATGCTATATAAAAACATTATGAATTATATACATACATATATATATATATATATTTATGTATACTTCTTTAAAAGAATACCAACATCTGAGTTTTCATTTGAACACGGGAAAAATTCAACACTTTCATCTACGTGTGCTTCTATTTTTTCCTTCCTCTGAATTAGGAAAAAAAAAATTGAAAAGCTCTTGTCTCAGGTAGGAGAAAAATGAAGGCACTTTAATTTCCGGTGGTACCAACACATGGGGTTTGAGCTTCATCACCAGCTGCTGTAAAGCAAACCAAACAAACAATACATCCCCCACCCAGAGCAACTCTGGATTTCTCTTTGCAGAGTTTCCTGCAGATACTTCAAAGCCTGGAGACTTTGCAGATGTCTTGGTGGTGATTTCCCTTTAGCAAACACATGGGAAATCCTCCAATAAGAGAGAAACCAGCTCCATGTACTGGAGCTGGGGGCAGAAAGAGAGAGGAGATGGTTTGGGAGCCACCCCCAAGGGACGAGCCCAGTGCTCTGATTTTCATTTCTCAGATGCTCGGCACACACTGGCCACTGGCATCTGGTTCTTCAGTTGCCCCCTCCCCCCAAGCATTTGCAGCCAGGAGGCATTTTTGGGGTCCAGCTTATGAACGATCAACCCAAAGTTGACCAGAATGAATTAAATACTCTGTTATTGCCAGACATTTCCTGGAAGTGGCCACCCCTACCACGAGATGAGACAGGACTATGCACACTTGGGACAAGGGGACAAGGTGGGAGCAAAGGTTGGATGCAACCACATATTGTGTTGTTTCCAAATTTGTATTTCTTTTACATGTTTTATTCACCTTCCAAAGCAAATTTTTCTAAAGACATAGTCAGGGGCTTTTTTTTTTAACCTTGAGCATCTTTAAAACTCTAACATAGGAAGTAAATCTTTGCTTTCAGGAAAGTTTATTTGTGGATTAAAATCTGCTTCTTTGAATCAGAAACAAGGTCATCCTTTCAAAATAGGCATTCATTGTGAACTTGTTACACTGTTTACAAAACCACAGACAAGGAGGGCTGGGGATCCAGGCAGCTGGCAGAAGACCCAGGCTAGGCCTGAAGGCATGGCCTCCAGGCTTGGCAGGTGGGAAGTTGGTGCCTGGCACCCACTGTGCTGTGCTCTCTCCTGAGGAGTCACTAGGGTGCTCAGGTGGGTCCCAAAGCTTTCTGAGTCCTCAGGCTTTCCTGGGCCCAGGAGGTTATAGTGCTGTTATTTATACATCAAACACCTTGGAGACCAGCTGTGACCAGCCACAGGGACTTCCTGGTGAATATCAAGGTCTCAGTCTACACCTAATAGAGTGGGAGGGACAGACAGATGGACAGTCTGCTTTGTGTTGTCGTAAAGAGAGCCAGGACCCTAAGAAAAAGCACAGTGGGGACACCCCTGGGGTGACCCCAAGAAGGTCCAGCAGGAAAGTGGGTAGAGGGCAGGGGAGACGCTGCCTGAGGCACAGACATGTCACCCTATAGGAGGTCACGGGCCTGGGAAGGAGCAGAAGGGCTAGAGAAAGGGAGTTCATCTACCTCACCCCAGCTGCAAGCGTGCCATAAGATGGAGGGCTGACCCGCCATCCCATTCTCTGGCCACAGCAACTGGTTCAGAATATGTGGAACCCCCACTACCGCATTTCCTGTGGGGACTTTGAAGTCACATCAGTGCTACTCAAACTTGGGACTTACTGGGAGGATCAAAAGAGACCATTCTATTTTTGGACTTAAACTGGGAAGACCACAGCTAGAGAATAACATTAAGTCAGCACAAAGAGAAAAAACAGGGCCGGGGACTTAGCCCAGTGGTTCTGGCATCTGTCTTGCAAATCCAAGATCCTGAGTTTGATCCTTGATGACCACATATCACAATGCTGGGTGTGGTTACTCACGCCTGTAATCCCGACACTCAGGAGGTAGAGGCAGGAGGATTGCTGTGAGTCTAAGGCTTGTCTGGGCTACATAGTGAATGCAAGGCTAGCCTGAACTACAAAGCAAGACCCTGTCTCCAAAAGAAAAAAGGGAGAGAGAACCAATAGATTAGGTCTCCTTTTCTGTCAAGTCATCCATAGTATGTGTTTCCAATGAGAGTCATAGTTGCTTTTTCAGCTACTTGTAATAAAGTTGTCCTAATATAATAGCACTTATGGTGATCCTCTCTTACTTTACCTCTAATGTTATATAAGTTACTAAAACTGATTTAGTGTTTTGCTAAATTCTTATTTAAAATAATCATCTCAGTGAAGATTTCAAGCATGGAATACACTGAATTCTGATGTAAAAGAGGAATACAGAAAGCAGGGAGGTGTTTCTTTCAGGTAGGGAGAAGGGAGGTGGCTGTAGAGTGAGAGGTGGAGATCCAGCCCTATGCTGGGGCGTGTAGAGACTGAAGGTCTCACACAGGGAGCCTTTCCTCTCTACGGTTAGTACCCTCAGCAACAAAAGAAGGCGCCCTGATTTGAGGATTTCTAGGATTTTTTTCTTAGTTCTGGGGATGGAGCCGAAGGACATACTGCCATTCAGCTACACTCCCAGCCCTGTTTATTTATTTATTGTTAAAATTTGAGATAGGGTCTCACTAAGTTGCCCAGCCTGGCCTCAAATTTGCAATCTTACTACCTCAGCCTCCCAAGTGCCACCACCCCACACCCAGCTGCTTTGAGTAATCAGGAGGTGGCTAGTACAGATTTAGAGAATCTGTTGCAGGCAAAGGTGGGTGGAGATTTATCTTCCATCCAGCTATAAGTGCTGCTGAGAAAGACTCATCCCTGGGCTGGTGCCAGGGCTAGCGAGTCATCTAATGGGAAAAACCAAGAGGATCAAGCAAGGCTGAGTCTGGGAAATCTCCTAGAGCAGCCTGGCGGAGGGTAACAGGGAGGCAGTGATGGGTCTCCTGCCTGACTCCAGTCCTTCTGTTCCTCACAGACAACACCCACCACCGAGAGAAGGGACACTGCCTAGGTTCACTCAGCCATTATGGAATCACTCAGCCCTGGGTGGCTTGGACGGCTCCTGCCAGCCAGCGGGAAGGCAGCCCCTGTCACCACCTGAGCACTGTGCACGGCCCTGCTCATTCCACACAGGCTATGCTGACGTCAAACACAGGCAGAGACTGTAAAAGAACCTGAGGTAATGAATGCTTTATACACCAATTCCGTTATAAGTCCCTCGGAGAATTTTATAGACATAACTAGAGTGAACTCTTTTTTTTTATATGGAAGTAAACATAACAATCAGACAAAATCTATCCACAAACACTGTAATTTGCTATTAAGAATTTTTAAAATCGTCTTTTTGGGGGGCTAGCTATTGTTTGCATTTGTTAAAATAAGTATGCATTACTTTTGTCTCCCTAAAAGAATTTTTGTGAAAAAAATAAAAGGTTTCTGGACTCTTTAGAAAATGATTTTAAAACAGTTGGCCAGGTGTCTAAAGAGCAGGCTACCTGTGGACCACCGTGTACCACGGAGCATTAACACCGAGCGTGCCAGAGCGGTACTTAGCGGTTGGTAAAGGCCGTGGCACTCAGTGACACAGCTTGTCAGGCCTCTCCTCGGGGTCACCGAAGGATCGCTCGGGAGAAGAAACCAGTTCCTCCCGTCATGCGGACTCTCCCCAGCCCCCAACTCCTACGCCCCAGGAGGAGGGGAGCGCTTGGGGTTTTCGTGTTGTTACTGGGCAACGGACGCCGAGCCTTCACACCGAAAGACGAACTACGTTCCAGCCCTTTTTACATTTTTTTTCTTTTGAGATTCGGTATCTAAATCGGCCAGGCCAGGCTCCACTGTGCCATCGTCCTCAGAGTTCTCCGCTCACAGGCGTGTGCAGCTGTGCTGGGGTGGGAGGGGGTTGCTCGGCCGGGGTCTCCGCTCACCTGGTGCAAAGGTCGCCTCCTTCCCCTCTGCCGCCAGGTCTGACGGGCGGTGCGTGAGAGAGGGTGGAAGAAGGCCGGGACCTCGGTCTGTGCCGCCCTCACTCACCGCCCCGCACGCTGCAGCAGGGCGGGGGAGGCGCACAGCGAGCTGCAGCTCGCCTGGCGCTGCAGGAAATGGGGGCGCCCCCGCTCGCCCGCCGGGGAACCTGGGGCGCTGCGGGGAGGAGAAAGGGCTGCGCGAGGCGGAGGGCCGAACGAGGCAAGACCACGACCGCAGCGAGGTAAACCGACGGGACATGTGGCTCATGCTGAAATCTAAACTACATCTTTAAATTACCGAGCGCCACCAACATTTGAAAATTTCCTGTCAGGATCAGAGAGACCCTTGGAGGAAGGATCATCAAACAGCGTCAGTGAGACCACGTGACCCCATGCTGCCCGTGCCACCCACTCCACCTCGCTGTCAGCCATGGTCGGCGTTACAGCTGCCCGGAAGTCGATTCTACACATGTGTAAAACAGGAACCCACAGCATGCAGACTTGTGTATTCTGCAGACATAGTAGACACCTAAAAAACCTTCTAAAAATTGCGATATTAAGTGTTAAAGTTTTATTGAGAAGGACATAAAGCACCCTCAGAACAGTCAGGGGACCATATTTTGTGCAATAGTGATTCTGCTAAATATAGAACTCAGAGCAATCGCAAGATGCAAGCTATGTCCTTGGATGCTCCACAGAACAGGCGGATGACAGGCTGCTAAGAGGGGTTCGCGTTGAGATCCTGAGCGCCCAGGTTTAGCAGAAGGCTCACTTCTACTCTGGCAGGAGTGGGCAGGGCCAAGCAGAGCCTCTGGGAACCTCCTCCCTCCCCCTGACCTAGGCCTGCAGGAACAGGTCCGTGTGTCCACTGCATTGGGGGGGGGGCCTTTTTTTTTTTTTTTTAATCTCCTGGGAGTAAATTTACCTATCCAAACTCAGGTTATCGCTAACATTTGCCAGATATCCCAGGCTGGCTTTTCTTTTTAAAACTCTTCCTCACCGCAGAAACATAAAAGGGAAGATCTATAAACATTTCAGATGCTTAATATACTACTTCCTCTGAGTTCTTCTAAGCGGAAACTTTGCTCTTTAGAAAAGGTGGGCATCCTTTGTCAGGGGGCCTCGCCGTGCACTTGGTCGCAGCTGAAAAGTGTTTTAATAAGGCTTCTTTCTCTCCTTTACAAGCCTGGCTCGCTTTTGCTCCATCCCACAGCCGGGAGCAGGGGGAAGATGACTCTCAGATATCCTTTTGTTACCCTAATCAGAGCCAGAAGGGCAGTATTGACTTTCGGGCCTTAGGGAGTTGTAGTCCTTTTGTATCCATCTCATCCAAGAAATCAAGTTTGATTAATTTGTCATCAAGGAAAATGTGTGATCCGCTCAGGGCCGGCCCTTTGAAGTCGAGGGATGAACTTGGGCTGCCAAGTCCAGGTCAGCGGGCGAAACAGCGGTGGTGCAGAACCCGGCAAGTTCTTCTCTACTGAGCTGCCTTTTCTCATTTAAAACACTTTCTCCCTCCCGTTATTTTAAAACCTTTTCCACATCAGTGTTCTCAGTGCGCTGCTCCTTGGCTGGCCCACCTCCCTGAACCTTATTCTGTTTTAATTGTTAAAATAGAGTTTTGAGGGCCACAGAGCAAGTAAGATCCTGAAAACATTAAACCACTCTGCAAAGCGTGGGGGTGGGAGGACTTGACCTCTCGCCAATCTTAAAAGACCACTGTGAGTGGGAGCGCGGAGAAGGCTGAACTCGGTGTCAGCACGCGCTTCTGGAATGAATAATCGGAAGGGGTCTCCAGCTGGGTCACGGGGCAGATGCTCATTTATGATGCTCTGGTCTTGTTAACCTGCACTTAGTGGTATTCCCGAACTGCTGGAAATGCATAAGGTAGTGGCCCCAAGATATTATTTAATCCTAGACTTAGTGTCATATTTCTTGTTCAGATGCTATATATGCTTTATAAGGAGTTACGGAGCTTTAAAAAATTACAGACTAAGCAATCTTTATACATTCCACAGTGTAAGAATCCCCATACTTAACATGCTGGTGCACAGAGGCCTTTTTTATGATTGCTGCCTCTCAGGTATATAATACACAAAGATACAATGAATTACAGAGCAAAAGTCAGGGGCTCACTTGGCTTTTAAAGATGGTTTGAAAAGTGCCAACAAATTATAAACAGGCTCTGTGGTTACTGAATCCAGTGTCTAAACTGTTATTGCAGAATGTTAAAATAATGAGATTAATGAAAATACTCAGCTTTAGAAATCTGAGGCTATTTTGACTTAAAAAAAAAAAAATCAAACCCCCTCCTTTTTATAACATCCAAACACTACTTTATTCCAGCATGCATTGAGTTCGCACTACACAGTAGGCATGTGGAACTCGAAGGTGTTTATGATATACTTCCTGTACTTACATTCTTGGAGTATAGTTTTAATATTTCTCAGTCTTCTAAAGTGTAAGTTCTAGGAAGCACAGACAAGGTCTTGTTTATTTTTCTATCTCTAGTGTGTAGCAAGTTAGAGATGTTTATTAAATACTTGTCAACTGAGTCAATATTGCATACGTCTGTACCTCAGCTACACTGTCTACCAACTTTTCCTATAAGGTATTCATGACTAAAATCATCTCCATGTAATACAGGGGACTCTCGGAGCTGCCCACATCAGCCTGGAATGACAAGTTTGAACATTTCTAGTCCACAGTGGACAGTATGACACGAATGCTTCAACAAGAATTGCTCAGACTGGAGAACATTTTCATCTACTGAAATTCCTTCTTATATTCTTGAGTAATGTTAGCAATAATGTCCTCGCAAAGTTCATTCAAGTTTCAAGTTGGTTCTTGGTAAATTGACCCACAAGTCAGGGACACAGAACTCAGTAAATTGCAATTTGTTTTTCCCATTATGATATGATGGAGAACAGAGATCAATGAATAAACAGTTAGGAGATGTGTAGGTTTAGCCAAAATACTGCCACCAAAGACTCGGGAGACCACGAACAAGGTAAGCTAGACTAATACCTCAAAGGTAAACCGAGAAAGTTCCTTGGATCAGTTCACTTTCTTTACTGTATGGATGAACTGATAACAGCCAACCAGGGGAAAGGCCACGAGCCGGGGGCTTACATCACTAACTTTGAAGTAACTCTACTCTCCCTTGTAAAGATGAGCAAACAGTGACGTAGAGAAGGTAAGCAACTTGCTCAAAGCACAGGCTAAAAGGATTTCAACCCAATAACACAAATTCCAACTTAAGTTCTTTGCATTATGTCAGTTTCTTTCTGATTATTCATTGCTAACTTGAACATCCTAGGCTGATTCAATTCGGAGAAAATTCAACAATCTTTCTAAGTTTTCCATGGCAAAATCACCAAGCCTTTCACTAAGACACCTAATACTCTGGTCAAGAAACCAAATTCCATTTTCTCTGCTCTTTTCCTTTCTAATCTGTGGTCGTAGCATTTGCAAACACAAATAGTTAAAGGTCACCAATAAGAAGCAGAAGAGGGATTTTTGCACGATCCATCTGTGCTGGGATAATCCAGAATTGGCCGTGAATATGCTGAAGGGCCTACACAGTACACCAGTAATTCTTTTTCACCTGCCATCCACACCAGTCAAATGTGTTATTCTTGTACATTCTTCAGAGAAGAGTGTTAGACATGTGTGCCTACAGATTGGGCACTCAATAAGTGAGACAGAAAAGCAAGCTTCAAATATAAATTTTTTAATTCTCAGTTAAAACCTTGAGAAAATAAGCAAGTAGATGGTTTATCTAAATCTGCTCATATTTGACTGCTGCAAAGAGGCAGGTTAAAAATGTGTCCTTTTTCCATATAGGATTCCTGATTTTTTTTTAACAGCTGAAATTGGGGATCTGGTTGCAACTTTGACACCACGTGCCTGTGTGACCTTAAACAAATTCTTTGTACTTCCTGAATAATTTCATCTGAGAAAGGGCAAGTTTGAACTAGGTGAGTAATTTTTCCACTTTTGTCTTAAAGTTACCTTCTTTAAAAACAAACTCTTATGAAGAATTTCAAAATTCTTGGCCATTGCAATACTTAATTTTCATCAAGGCAACCTAGCATTCAAACAGGCTAGATAGAGCCTCTGATGTATCTTGGCTCAGCATATGAATAATAGTGTATTCTTGGGCAAGTTATGAAACCTCAGTTTTCATCCACAGAAAATGGGAGCAATAATAAAATCACCTTTGCAGGGTTTGGGGAGAGAATTTTATGGTATGGAATTCAATCAATACTATTATTAATATTAGTAGTATTGATACAATGACTATGAACAGAGCTGCACACTCTAGACAGCATGACAACTCTGCCAAGTGTTTATAGCACAGCCTTTTGTACTTATCATTGAAAGGATTATAAATAACATTTACAAACCCAATGTTCATTAGTGGAAGAACTTCCATAATTGAGATGATAAAACTGGTGTTTATCATTTTCAATAGAGCAGAGTACAAGGAAGGGATTAGGTCAGAACTATGACTATTTAATAAGGTGGGAGAGAGAGAGATATCAAGTGGACCCCTGGTGGAGCTAGAAAAATTCTATTTCTTGACTTGCTGTTATAAAAGTATTTTTCTTTTTCTTTTTAGGTTTTCTTTTTTTTTTTGGTGGGGGGACAGGGTCTCACTTTTTAGTTCAGGCTGGCCCTGAAACTTACTATGTAGGCCAGGCTAGCCTCAAACTCATGGCAGTCCTGCTGCCTCTGCCTCCCGAGTGCTGGGATTATAGACGTGAGCCACTATACTTAGTTTAAAAGTATTCTTCTTATAATATTTGCCTTGCATATTTGTCCTGTGTGGCTTCTGTACCTTTAAAATACAACTTTTAAAAAGTGTGTTTTGTAAAATCGATGAGTACAAGTATGACTTTTAGTGGTTTCCAAAATGTTAATATTTTGCCATGCAATGAATTTCAATGAGGATATATGACTGTTTCTTACAACTGGAACTTTGTCTGCAACATTTGAAAACATCTCTGTACAATCAACCTTCGAGGCAATGCTCTCTGAGGCGCATGGGCCTCTCCCAACATTTTACTCGACTGTAATGTTCATTTTTTACAAAGATACTCTGAAAACACCAAAGTCTTGTCCTTATAACTTGGCTATCGCCATGATTCACTACTTATTTTTGCCTTAAAAGGAAACATTGCCTTAGTGCCTCACCATAATTTCTATCATCCTTCACTGAGAGAGCACAAAGCCTATATGTTTTCTAAGACCTGAAACCTCTCTCTAACTCTATACTTTACAAATCCTGTATGTGCAGAATCCAAATGATTTAAGTTTCCTGAGTTAAAGAGGAAATTGGGGAGTAAGAGCTTGTCCACATCTTTACTGCCGGGAGGAGCTCACACATGCAGCCATCCCATCTGTACAAATGGTACAGAGTTCAATGTGCTTATCATTATAAAGGCTTATGATTTATGCCTGCTAGTTAAATATGCTTATGATTTAAACTTATTTTCTCTGGCAAGAAAGAAGCTAGTCAGCACCACAGCCCAGCTAGATGATGGGAAATAGAAATATATTTCAATGATATATATTTGAACTTGCTGAGCTTTGTAAATGCTACTGTTTTCTTTTCTTCCTGTAACAAAAGAGCTATCATCCTATAAGATTCCAGAAATTTTTGATACATTCATTAGCAAAAAGCAGTTAAAAAGTTTGGTTTTTAAAAACAGCAATTATTGCACTAAAACAATCACTGAGAAAAGAAAGGCATGCATGGTCTGGGCCTCCCAAACACTGCACATGAGGTGAGGAGAAAGAATCCATGCTAATAAAACAGTTGAGAACACACTCCAAACAGGGCATTGGTAACCACTAGATGATAAAGTCCACAGAGAATGCACTGTGGCAGTAATCAGACTCTGACATGAAAGAAGTATTATGAAACTTTAAAGTGTGTTATGTCTTGTCCCTCAATTCATTACATTGGCTATGTTAAAATTAATTGTGTATCACACGTATAATCTTGCACTGCTTGCTTCTCCAGAGTCAGGAAGGTCTGCAGATAAATAAAAGAAGGAGTAAGAGTATGCTGGCATCTGTGTTTATTCTGAAAGAGATCTATTATCCAGAAAGGAAGAGTGAATTCATTTTGCCCGGCTGAGCAAGGGACAGCTGAATCACAGGGATCAAATGGGGCACAAAAAAGCAACAAGAGTGACCAGCTTACTCTAACACAAAATCATTCTGAGTGAAGGGCGAAGAAGAAAAATGAAATCAAGCAAGCAAGATTCGCTTTCTAAGAGACAAGATGAGACCTATTGTTGTGTTCCTTGGGAAGTGCGAAATGGAAATAGTTGCCTCTTGGAGTTCTGCAGAGAACTTACTAGGCATTAGGCACAGTGCTAAGAGCCTCGTATGCGGAAGGGCATTAGGGAGAAGTTCCGATGCGCACTTGAATAAGCAGGGTTATGAGAATCACCGCCACGTACATGTAACCACTGTTAGGATTACAATGTGGTTCACAAAACTGCACAGAATTTTCAACCTGGAGGACCCAATGGATATTTCTATAGTACAAAACCTTCAATATAGAGTGAGAATTAGTGACAGGAGATTAGAAAAGATCTCAAAATAAAGTTCTGCAAATTTTAATAACATTTACACACACTCCATGAAAATGTAACCTGCAAAAGGAAGGAGCACAAACTCATAGCAACAGAGTCCCAAATTAGAACGTTCACATGAATCAGTATTTTCACTAAACACATAAATCACTACATTGTCAAGTAAGAAAAGTACACACTAGTCTTACCTTATTGCTGCAAAAGGCTGGAATAAAAATTACTGACTTAAGAGAAGCAACTTTCACATGTAGCTGAACATCAAACACAACACACAATATAAAATAAAAAATAACTAGAACAGAAAAGTTTTCAGTCTGACCTTAAAAATACTGAGCAAATCACTAGATGAAACCAGATCAAAAGGAAGGGCATTACGCCAGCTTGTAGCCAGATGTGCAAGGGTCCCTGACTACACAGGGCACAGATGGTATAAAATGGGGGCGGGGGCAAGAAGATCCAAAACATAAGGCGAATAAACCTGGTTCAACTTATACAGGTAAGATTGCTCTGAAGAATGAAAAACTTTCAAGGCAACTGATAAGACTTTAAATCTGGGACAAATGGTGTTAGATGTCTTGGGCTGTAGACTGGTTACTAGTTTAAATTTGAAATTTTCTTGTACAATACTCAAATGAAATTAAATTCTCCATGATGATGCATGAAAAATTTTGATGACTTATTATTAAAAAAATACTGAGATAGCATTAACAATTTTAAAACAAAATCATAAAATGATTAAAAGCCACATTTACCTGATTAAACATCCAAAAATCTGGGAAGAATAAGTAAATGCAATTTGGAAACAGATACTCTAGAAACTTATTAAACTGAAACTCAGCTCTTAATATTTCCAACTTAAAAGTGCTAAAAATTAAACTATTTACCTTCTTAAACTGTTATTAAAATTGCTTTTGTACATAAAAAGATCATAAATACCGTTAATTTCTATAGAAAACTAAATACTCATATTTACTTCATTCTCATTTCTGTAATGCCAAGTTTTCCACTTAATAAAATCCAAAGAAGTACGTGATCCAAAAGTTCAAGAAAAATGCCCTGACTTCAGTGTTAGAAATGGAAAATGGAAATCTTGCATTTCATAAATGATTTGACAAACTTTTCAGGCAGCACCTAACAAACACATTTAACACAAACTCCTGCAACTTCATGATTTCTGAAGGATACAGAGCATAGAATATCCAAAGGCTGTATTATTGGATATTCTCCTAAGGTACATTCAACACACACATACACAATGGGACTCTAAATTTCAGTAGCAATGATGAACAAAAAATATTGACTTTACAATGGCTTCTGCTTACCATTCACGTAGTTTGGAGAATTATTTTATTTTTGACACTTCTGTGTATTAAAAAAAATCCCTTTAGTTTAGTAACAGCTTTGCTAAGCTACATTTAGAAAGTGACAATTAATTTTAGTGGAAATTCATTCCCAGGCTACTTTGATAGTCATCTGAACAGTTTTGCGTTATTTTACATGCAATTTTATAGCTCTATAACATTCATTTAATCTTGTTCAATGATGCTGAACCCCAGATGCCGTAAGACATTATAGAAAAGTAGTTACTGCACATATGGAGTAACTACCTTTTCTGAACATTAATTTCTTTTCTCTTAACAGGCTGAAATGGTATTTATAAAAGACAAAAGTCACCACTCTGTATTAAAAATTTTATATTATGGACTTCCAGAGATGGGCTACTTATGATTGCTACGGTCCTAGCCATAAAGTTCTTATTTATGAGCATCATTTATGAAGTCTTTGTGATCATGATTTTCTTTAGCTTTCATAAGATTGTTGGTGCTCTCCATTCAAATCAGGGTATCTGAAAGGGCTTAGGGATGAGGGGCTTTCCCCATCTGTCTGCAGAGGTTGGAAAATCAGGGATTCTCAGAGAGATCTGAGAGCCTCTGGTATTAGCCACAGAGGCACTGGCTAAAACTGTGAACATTTAGGCCTCCCAGATCTAGGGGAGGTGGAGAAATGTATACCCCAGTAATTTTTCGGTGCACCCCAGTAATTTTTCTGTATGTTAAGAGCCAAGAAGCCCTAGTAGATGATCTCAAATGTTCCTTCCACTATCATCTTCTAAGACTTTCTGAGTTTTCTTTTTAAAACTGAGTCAGGTCACCTTGAAACATGGTGATTTGAGTCACTAAAGGGTTAACTAAGTCTTCTTAGATCTTGATGCATATGTGAAACTTCACAGACACTAAACCCAGAACAGTGCAATCAGATGGATGAGGAATCTATTTGGGGATTTCTTTTCTTGAAAGTAGTAGAGGGAAGCTCATCTAATTGCTAGATGGAGCACAGGATCCCAGGCACTTTTCTCTGCCCCTCGCTTCCTGTCTATTTCCTCTTTACTCTCTGTCCCCTCCTGGCTGTTGAGATCAGAATCCAGGCCCCTCACTGTTCTCAGCTACCAAACTCTGAATTGTAACTGAGGTTGATATACTGAGAAATAAGCAACATACAGGCAGTCCTCTACTTTGATTTACAATGAGTGAAATCATACAGAAATAACATAAGGTAAAGCATAATTTATATTTTTAAAGGACTTTCATATCAGAAAGCTAAAAAGAAAAAAATCCTAATTTATTACCTTTGGGCACACTATTTGGTGAAATATTTTGCATATTCCTCATATGTATGTTTATTTTATTCTTTCTGTTCACAACTGCTTATAGGGACAATGACAGCCTTGGATTTTTTAAAGCATGTCTGAAGAATTCTATGTTTGAAAATTTTTTATTAGGTATATGAGTCCAAAATGCTGAAATATAATCCTTATACTTTCTATTCAAATTTTGATAAACTCCTCAGTGCAAAATGTGATACAATCTTAATTCCACAAACGTAACTGGGTAACTTCTGCAGCGGGCCCAGCACTGTTGGCTGGAAGGCAGCGCCACCAAGCGCTCATTGTGAACGTTGTCAGATTCTTGTCGGTACAAGTGGGCTCCTCCAGGAGAGGCACGTCTCATGGCAAAACCCGCTTCCTCTGGTATTATGGTTATTTCCAGATTCCAAAGCTAACATAGCTTTGGCCTGTGTGAGTAAACGACAGAGAAGGAGGAGCTGCTTACAGGAGAGGTATGATTGTGCGGCCACATCTACGACCAGGAGTGGGTCTGATGTTTAGTGCTGATAAGGGTGACTTGGTGAAGTTAGGTTGACCAGATGTGAGGATTCTCCCAAAGGGAAGATGGAGCCAGGATGTAGCTCACAGAAAAGATCAGTCAAGGCTTATTTGTGAGATTGCTTACTGTGTCCACTGGACCCAATTACATCTGAAGTCTGCGACCATGTACATAATGCAGACACCAGCTAAAGTACAGGAGAGGGTAAGGTGGAACTTAATCTGACAGTTTACTGGATCATGTTTTCCTTCTCATGCTTTTTCTCCATCAATTATACCATGAATTTAATAGCAACATTATAGGAAAGTGCACATCTGCTATAAACTATAATGCCATTTCAAAAATGAGGGAAAGCTGAGGTGAGAGGGAAATCTTAAAATTGAGTAGTCCAGTACCTCAGAAAAGGCTTACAAGAGACAATCAATAGACTTCATGAACAAGCTCTGAGGGGTATTATTATTTCTGATTTATGGGGTGAAACTTTCCCATTATAAATAAACACCTGTGATATGGCAATCTTTAATAACTGGAGAAGACGCACACTAGCTTCAGTCAGATTTCCTGGTTCTGCCTCATAGGACGAGGGTAGCTCTCTGGGAGAGCTCTGTTTCCATAGGACTCTTTGTGGAGAATAAAAACTGCCTGGGAAGAACCTGGCTGGAAGGAGCTGGATTTTACAGGAAGTTTACACTTTCCCCAGCACTGGCCAGGAGAGGTGGTAGAAAACGCTCAGTCACATGCCCCCAAAAGATTGCCTTCTATCTTCAAGAGTATTAGCTTCTTTAATCTAAGAAGGTAATGAGAGGTTTTAAAACTGATTAAATCAGCTTAGTTCATAAAAAGTCTGTTATGACTAAATATTCAATTAAAACAATTTCCACCGCAAAATCTGACAAAATCTACTCTTCAAGTAATTTAGATGATAGGTTCTTGACGTGAGGCAAATTAAATCCTCCTCACAGCTGGTATTTTCCAAAGGGTCAAAAATAGTTGCAGAAGTTCTATGGGATAAAAACCTACTGTGTGAGCTTGTCAGGTTCCATGATCTTAAACAATAAAAACTAGAAAGCATTAACATGAGCCTAATATTCCTATTTATTTCATTTTATTTTACTTCCAAGGCTTCATACATGCAAATGTTGAACACGTCGTCACAAATGCTTTAATGTTCAAAATTAAAAATTCCTCAAAATTCATTTATTTGTGGAAATATAGAAGACAATTTGTATGAAGTCAATTGTCCTTTTTTTCTAATCAGAAAAATATTTATATTACAAAAGAGAAATTTCAATTCATATCCAGAATAATTGTTTTAAATCCTTGAGGAAATTTTTTTTTTTTGGAACAGGGTCTCTCACTTTATAGTTCAGGCTGGCCCCAAACTTCCTATGTAGCCCAGGCTAACCTCGAACTCACAGCAACCCTCCTGCCTCTGCCTCTGCCTCCCGAGTGCTGGGATTACAGGTGTGAGCCACCACGCCCGGCACTGTGGTATGTGGTTATCAGTGCGGGGCTTACAGGCATGAGTCCATGTCAGGCGTTGTGGTATGTGGTTACTAGGGTTCTAATTTGGGACCTTGTGCTTGCCAGGCAGATGCCAGAAACACTGAGCTAAATCTCCGGCCCCTTGAGGAAAATTTTTAAAACAAGACGCATGTTTAAAGAAATGTACACTGTTTAGAGAAACAAGTCCATGGTTTCTGCTAAAGGGAACTTGTATTTTTACACCTCATTTTGAAATTGCTAAAAAACTCAAGTTTAGAAAAAAAGCAATTTATAAAACTATGATTATTATTATGGTTGTTATGGTTGATGATTCAAAGGAAGGGTACAACCTGTATAAATCTATATTTTTGGAAGTCATTTACAAAGTTTGAAAGGAGGACTTTATTTACAAACACAAGTGGGGAATTTGTAGTAGTCCCACCTCTCTCTACTGGTCAACACTGACAAGAGGAATTAAAAATCAGGGTGCAGTGACCTTCTGAATGCCTTACACACTTTTTTGAGAAATGTGTAAGTGTGCACAAATCTCAGCGACTCCAAAAATAAGCCAGCAGGAAGAGGGATCTCCAACAGCTCTGCCCTTTCTCAGGTCAAAGTACCCAGAAGTTCGGCCAAGTCGAGACAGACGAGGCATATTCTCAGTGATCTCAGTGTTTGAGAGGTGGCCATTTCTGTCTTCTAAAACCAGTATTTCTTTGGTAATGTTCCACTATGTACATGAATAATTCCAACAATTAATATGGACAAAAGGTATCTCAAGTTCGACTTAGTGAATGTGCATATGCAACCCGGAAATGAGATTTGATTTCCTATTCCCACGTGAAATGGAAGGGTAAGCTGCCCAGGTTGGAGGGGGCTGTTGGCTATCAGAATTGACATAAATAAGCAAGAAAGAGGGATTATATAACAAAGTGTGTGAGAATTGATTTGGAAAGTTCTAAGTGAGTAAGCACATCCAAACTTTGGAAGTTTAATTCAAATAATTAAAATATAATGCCTCTTTAAATCAGAAATATCAAGTTTTCTAGTTGGAGAAATCCCTTGCTACTACTCTAAGACTTTCACTGAAGAGGCCAAATCTGTTTGCTAAGAAGTACTTTCACAGAGGGACCAAACATCTAGTTTGAGCCTGATGCTAAATTGTGATTATAGTTTTTATGTTAGCCAAACCAAATATTATTTTCCTTGGATCATTAAAAATTATTTTGTAAAGGAAAAAATAAAAAAAATGTACATTGTCAGTGCAAAATCAGGTTAAATATGGTTTCTCTTTTCCCTGGGACAAAAAAACAATGCCCAGCTCACAGCACATAGCAGTGTGTCACAACAAAGAAGCAGAAGGCAGGTTTCAGCGAGCTAGCATTTCTCCTGGTACTGTGTGGTTTCAAAAGCTCGACTGTCATGATTATGCATATTCTCATTAAGTAGGTACAGCAGAGCTACTGAAAGGGAAACCAAGTTTTTATGCTTCAATGAAAGGGGAGTGTAGAAAACAGTAATTAGCCTGAAAAAGGAATTTTAAAGGGAAAAAATCTGAGTGAATAGAACAGAGAATTTAGAAATCTAAAAAAATATATATGTATTTTAAAAAGCAAGTAATATGACGGTAGAAACCCACATAATCGCCTCCCCACCTGCCACTTTGAGTCCTAATTGCCCAATCTGAAGCACAGAAACCCACTCTAAATGGACCAGCATCGGGCTTCGGCAAGTCTTCTCTTCACTCGCCCTCCTGTTAAGACCGTTTCCAAAACCAATCAGCAAAGGACAAAGAATTCTTTACAGAGTGCAATTAGTGTTTTCCACGTCCACCTTCAAAAGCATGATGCTCTTCATGGGCTAAAGGACAGAAAAAAACAAAAAAGAAAAAAAGGAAAGAAAACTTTAAGCAAAGGATGGGCCAACCCTCCTCTAGGCATCTCATTCAGCTTCCCCAAATCTTGGCAAGAACTCAAACACCTTTTTGCCAGTAACTGTTAGCTAAGGCGTGCATTTCCTGAGAAATGTAATAATGAAAATTAAAACAAGGAATAAACAAGCAATGGGCATGCTGCCTGTTTCTTCTTGCTGTGTGGAGAGGATGACTCATCCCCACAAACTGATGAAGAGAATGTGTTGAGCTCCAGGCAAAGGCTGCAGGCAAGTGTACCCCACAAAATGCATGGGAAAAGGGGCCTATCTTACCCTTGACAGAGCCATTCACAAGCCTATCTTCAAGAATAAATAACACAAAAATAAAAGAAAATAAAACAAGAACCACACAGGAGTGACAGGAACTATATTTCCCCACCCCCCAACACTTCTCAATACCTTTTGTGGGAAATTAAATTCCACAAAATTGATGGGTCTTTCATTCCACCTGCAATGGATCTTTCAGCCTGATTATCTGGCTTGCAAAATTGTTCATTACAATTGAGAAATTTAGAATAAAATATTATTCTATCAAAAATATTTTTAAAAAATTTAAACGGAAGACAGGAAGTGGGAGACCTATGAAACATAGATCATTTCTTCCACGGCAGGAGGCTAAGTTTGAAAATCCACTTGCTGGATTCAGTTAACCATCAGTATGAAGCGAAGTCTGATAAAGCCAGGGGCAATTCAAGATCCTCTATGCATTCACTGGCAGTGAATGCTGTTCTAGGAAGACACAGACAGGCCCATTTCACTGTGGAAGCCCTTCCTACCTCTTCTATTTTTGATATGGACTAACCTGCTCACACTATTACTGGGTGTTCTCAAGATCACCTTGCATGAACTCCAGCAGGGCTCTTCATTTGGATAAAACATCAGGGAAAATGTATCTCATGGCTCCAAAGGTTATTCTGGGTTGGTCAGATTCCTAAGGGTGGCCTAAGTCTGACCTAATCTAATCAAACATTTCTAACAGTTATAACTACAAATATTTCTGTTTGTTTTTAAGAACAGAATTTTAGGGCAGACATAAGAAAAAACCCCAAAATCCAAAACCAAACCAAACAAACAAAAAAAACATGGATTGGGAAGATGGGCGTGGTGGTGTATGCATATAATTCCAGCACTCTGACAGGCTGATGTAGGAAAATGGAAATTTCCATCCCAGCCTACACTACTGAGCAGAAGACTCTGTGTCAAAATTAATTTTTTTTTAAAAAAGGCTAGAGATGTAGTTCAATGTGAAGGTTCAATCATCAGTATCACTCCCCTCCCCCCCAAAAAAAGCTTTGGTGTGTAATAAAATATGCTATGTTTCAGGTAGCACACAGGGTGCTAGAGGAGCCACAGGGTGACAGCTGTGTTAATCTATATTACTTTTAGGTGTCAGGGACAGTTTGGGGTAGCCATTGCTGAAATTCGGCAAGGTCAATGGGCCAAGGAAGCAGTGGTGCAGCCATTAAGCTGCCTGTCTGAGCACCAGGGGTCAGAGGCCTGTCATAGCAGGAAGCAGCAAGCCTGGGAGTTGCACTGACTGTAGCTCCAAAGAAGACACAGACAAGATGAATGTAAATGAGCACTGTCTATGTCACTGGGGCTGGGGATGTAGCTCCAGGGTAGAGCACTTGCCTAGTGTATATCAGGTCTTGGGTTCCATCCCAACCATCAAAAGAAAAAAATTCTATTTATAGACCCTAAAATTTGACATTCAAACAGTTTTCCTGTTTCACAACATCTAGTTCTCTTGATTTTATTTTTAATGATTTAAACATTTAAAAACTGTTCTTGGACGGGGGAATGTAGCTCAGTAGTGCTGTGCCTACGTTTAATCCCTGGTACCAAAACAAACAAATAAGCAAACAAAAAAAACACTCTTTTTTTCTTGCAACCATACGAAAATACGTGATGAGGCAGAGGAAGAAGGGAGGAGTGGGAAGATTTGGCTTGAAGTTCCTGATTTTCCAACTCCTGCTGTAACTCAGCTACTCTGAAGAACTGGTGTGTGTGTGTGTGTGTGTGTGTATGACTCTCTCAATCAAATGTTCAACTTGATAGAACTGTTATGTTTGTGTGTGTGTGTGTGTATGTGTGTGTGTGTGTGTGTGTGTGTGTGTGTGTGTGTGTGGTGACTTTCTCACTCAAATGTTCCATCTGTATTGAAATCACATAACTTGTAATGGCCCAATCCTGTCCATGTGTTGGATGTCATGACTGAGTACGCCAGGCTTATTTCTACAGTCACCTCACTTCTATAAATTTATGAATACTTACACCAGGATGCTATTAACAAGGCAAAACAAAAGCACGAGTTGCCCATTTCTAAATCACACTGTGAAATGAATTTCTGCCCAGACTGCAATTCTCTGAATTACTCTGCAGCACACAGTACATAACCCTGCTGAGTAAAGGACTGCCTGCTTCATGGAAAATAGAAGAATGGTTTGTTTTTCCCAATTCGAAATTTTACTTGAATAATCTTTGAGTATTTAAATGTTAATTTGTGCCATTAAAATATGGTTTTTGCTGAGATCTGTTGCCTTTACTCACAAATTTGACTTGGCATCTACCTTTAGGGTTTTTACTGAGCTAAGTTGTAACTTTGTTTCTCCCAATTTCCCTTTTTTTCTTCCCCCAGCTATCACAATAGCTAAGAGGTGAATCATTACCTCCTTGGTCGGTCCTATCTGACTATCATGCCCTAAAACAGTGGCCTAACTGCTCTGTGACCTAATTATCTAACAAAACATCATGCTAAGCTGCTGCTAACCAATGAAGTAGAAGGAACTTTGGAGATCATCTAAGACCAACTTCCTCAACATGAGAATGAGAAAGTAAAGGACCGGAAACTGTGACTTGTGCTCAAGGTCACACTATTGAAATGGGACAAAAGTCCAGAGGGCCCAACTTAATGCATCTAACTGCATTTCTCCTTCTTTGAGTCACTAAATGTGAGAACACCTACACAAGGCTGAGGAAATGCCCATTTAGAAATGGCAATGAGTCACAAGTCCTTTGTAATTTAGTATCTGGGGTGAATACAATTAACATATCCCTAAAAAACAAAAAAGGATCAACAAATTTGCAGTTTTCACACTGCACATCTGATAAGCAACATATGCAGTGCTATAAAATTCAGAGGGCCAGGGCTTCCTGATAAATGCAGGCCAGATCGGTCTGTTAAGAAGCCTGAACCACTGGCAGGTGATTGTGTGAATCCTTCCAGAGAATCGGCTGTCATCCTAGGGCAATCACAAAGCAAAATCTGATGTTTTAAATCCTTTTTTTTTTGGCAATGAGTTGAGAAAAGTGAGAGATGAATGTGGTGCATTTTTGCAGTTGTAACACGATCCTTGCTGTACTACCTCCCCTGTGTATTTGAAGATCTTCCAGTGACCAATGTTTATTTTCTTTTTCTTTCTTAGCATCTTATCAACAAGAACATCTTAGATTTGATGAAATATCATATTTTTTTAAAAAAAGGATTAGTGATTTCAGGTTTAGTTTGGGACATTGGAAATTTATCAGACCTACGTAAGGCTGTTGAGTCTTTTCTGAAACTCATTGTTAAAAGTCCAACCTAAGGCTTGATCCACCACACACTGGTTAACAGTGGTCAGATGTTTTCATTATGAAAAAGATGATTTTTTTTTTCAAAAAAGCACACAAAAGCAATGAACATGAATCATGATGGAAACAATGAGTCCACACACCTATTCTTACTGCTAGCATTTCACCACGATGCGTGAATTCTCTTTAGATTCTGTGTCACAGGCATCAATAATAAGGAAGTATTAGCATTTCAGTAGAACATTCAATCATGCCTGTGCTCTGAATGACTTTCCTCTGCAAATACAGATGTTATACATTAAAAATTCCTGTTTATGAAGGGATGATTGAATGTCTACCTGCCAGCTCACATAATGACATTTTTGTTATTGTTGTTTCTAACAGAACGCAATTTTTTTCCCCTGAAAATGACAAATTTAAGTTCAGGTTTAAATTCTTGAAATAAAAAATACAATGTGAATTTCCTTTTCTGATATATAAGGTTAGGCAAGAATAACATCTCATTTTAATTTCTGACACTAAACTTTCAAAAAACACTTAAGGTGCGTTTTATTTATTTTCTGAATTCTAGAATTTTAAGTGATTCTGGCTTCACTTCCTTTGCAACACAGTTTCTGTTTTTAGAGTATGACAGGACAAGCTGGAAAGTCATAACCGGAAATGAAGTACTTACGTTTATAAAATACAGCTTTGAAAGATATGTCAGGCAGAAGTTCATAGATCTTTTCTAAAACAGTCGCTTCGCCCACTAACGAGGCATTTACATTCCACACTTGGATGACGTCTTCTCGGTCGCGGACACTGACACTGACTCCTATTACTTCGTCATCTGAGAGGAAGATAGGAAAAAAAGATGTAAGTGACAGTTTCAATTATAATTATTTCTAAGCACCTATTTATTTTATCTGTAAATTCTAGATAAGATGGTAGGAAAAAGAAGGTAGCATGAAAATCTGTAATAAATAATTATTTATGTGGGGAATAATTGGGAAAAAAGCAAATCAGTGCAAAAAGCTGTAGCAGTCACATCCCATTTATCCAGGGATTTAGATAAACAAAGTGTTCCAGCCAAAAGCATTTTCCAGATAAGTAATTTTACCCTTTTAAACATGTTACCAAAGCTTTCTGTCTATTTCTTACCCTGTTTTGATGAGACTTTTTCTAAAATGGGTTGCATAATTCTCTGCCCTTTGAAAGCCAAGTGAACTTAAATGAACTTTTCCTCGATGCCTGGCTGTCTTTGTTAAGAACAGCAAGTTTCTCCTAACTTCTGCCAGGCTTTGGGAGACCTCAGGTGGCTAGTGACATTTGGCACAGCACTCACTGGGCCCGGAGTGTGCCATCCCAGGTGCATATCTGCTTATTGTGATTTGCTCATCTGTTTCTTTCTTATTCATTCTCCTGTACTCTGTTGCCCTCGAACAGGCCCCTTCTGCTTGTATCACGGTTAGCTAGAGAACTAAAGACAATCTCTTAGGACCATGGTTAGAGTAAGAGTATGTATCTTTAAGGATCATTAGAGCATCTATTACGGCTTTATACAAACTGACTCACGTAGGCTTTGTTTTTAAAATGAAATTCTAGATTTGGGGCTGCCTCGTAGATACTTGAGGATGGCACCTTGACAGGTGGGCTTTGTAGCAACTTTGTGTATACTGACCAGCACAGAACTGACAAGGGTACAGAATTCAGTCTGTGTTTTCATGTTCACAAAGCATTAGTGAAATAGGGACTGCTTTCTGCACTCATAACCTTGGCACCAAATAATATGGGAAAGATGAACATTAACAAAATTAGAAAATTTTGTTCAGATAATATGCTTTGCCTAATTTCTTGAACTTTATAATGTAAATATTCATGCTATTGATGTTTCCAATGGTCTTCTAGAAGTAAAACTATTTTGATAGTTGAGTGTGATTAAATAAGGATACATGTAATTTATGCAAATCATCATCAGTGAAATAATTCTGTTCTTTCTTCTATTCTCCTCCACTCCTTCTTCTCCTCCTTTCCTTTTTAAATGAATTTCATCCTGGCTAAATGTGTGTGGCGTGACACTAATTCCACTCATAAAAATGTTAAAATACAGGCAACCATGGACTAAAGTGCTGGAAGTTGGATTGGTGATCATCTTTGGAGGAAAGGAAGGTGGGAGCAGTTTCTGGGTGTTAGTAACAGGAATATGTACAGTACTTCCCCTGTCAGTGTTAATAAATCCCCACACATCTCACACGTAGACTTTTTTTTTTTTTTAGGTTTTTTTGGAGACAGGGTCTCGCTTTCTGGTTCAGGCTGGCCCTGAGCTCAGCCTCAAACTCACATCACAATCCTCCTGCCTCCGCCTCCCGAGTGCTGGGATTACAGGCGTGAGCCACCACGCCTGGCACTGTGGTATGTGGTACTGGTTGCTGCTGGGTGTGAGTCTCCACACCCAGTATTGTTATGTGGTTACCGAGGAATCGAACCCGGGTCCTTGCGCTTTCAAGACAGGCGCCGGAACAACTGAGCTAACTCCCCGGCCCACACGTAGACTTTTTTGTATTTGTGTCACACTAGAAATCAAAAGTTACCCCCCGCCCCAACAAAACTCACACTATATCTGATCATGGACAACTTCAGAAATCTAGTATTTCATTAAAAAATGTTTTAGGTATAAGTTGATTATTTTTGAATGTATACTTAAAACCTATAGTTGCTCAGTGATAAATTTTATGTAAAGATAAAACCACTACATAAAGAGGGAGGCTTTGGGTCAGTGAGTGAGGTAACTGACAGGTGCTGAACCTGCCAAACTATCACTTCTTCACTTTTGTTTGTTTTTTCGTTTTGGTATCAGTGTTGAACTCATGACCTTGAACTTGCGAGGCAGGTGCCAGAACCACTGAGCTAAACCCGTGGCCCTTGGCTTGGTTTTTGCCAATGAAGCACTGCTAAGAGCATAGCCCTTTGGCATGTGGCATGGTAAATGGTGTAGCTCGTACACAAAGGCAAGTCCATCGGCAAACATGTAATATTCATTAGAAGAATTGGGCTGAGGATTTAGCTCAGTGGTTCCAGTGCCTGTCTTGCAAGCGCAAGGACCTGGGTTCGATCCCCGGTATAACCATATACAATACTGGGTGTGGAGACTCATGCTCAGCAGCAACTAGTACCACATACCACAGTGGCAGGTGTGGTGGCTCACACCTGTAATCCCAGCACTGGGGAGGCAGAGGCAGGAGGACTGCTGTGATGTGAGTTGGAGGCTGAGCTCAGGGCCAGCCTGAACCACAAAAAAAAAAGTGAGACCCTGTCTCAAAAAAAAAAAAAGAAGAATCAAGCAGCAAATCATGGATTACTTCTAGGTATAGGCAGCATAAGCTGAGCCAGGAGGAATCATTCAAAATGACAGAAATAAGATCAAGAAAGACTAGGTGACTAGCTTCAAGTGTAAAAGAAAGCTAATGGAAAGCTAATAGTTAACAGTTAAAATCATCCACAGAACAATTGGTCTACTCAATACTGGATATTTATTATCACTTAAGACTATTTTCTCTAGTTCAGGAAACAGGAATAATTCATACAGAAAACTTCCTCTCCTAGGGATTATGTGTTTATAGTTATATATAGAATGCATTTTTGGCCACATGTTATAAAGTTGTTAATGACTCTATTGAAACAGAAGGACCCTATTTTTAAGACAATTTTATCTTAACCTAACATTTGTCATAAGCGAATAACAAGTGGTTTAAGGCATAAACAAAAAAGTCTGGAGTTACAGAAACTCTAGAGCGATGAATATGAACTTGCCATAGAACTGGGGAGGGAGGAGTCTCCAGCTAAGAAGTCAAGGATCAACTGACCCAACCAACCAGCAAAAATTAACAAGTAAAAAGTAAATTTTTAAAAAATCTAACTGAGAGCTGAATAGAAAACAAAAGTCATTCTAAATGTTAGCTCAGGAGCATTCAGAGGAGGCACCCAAGTAGAAAACAAAACTTTAAATGCAGTTAACTTCTCTTGGAATGGTTTCAGGATAAACACAAAACAAAACCAGAAATGCTCACAGAGAGGCTGGCAGAGGGGCTCAGGGTGGAGCAGGAGCTTAGCACACTCGGGCCTCTGGGTCTTTTCCCAGCTCCCAAAACCACACAAAAAAGTGCTTAACGGGGCTCTCAGAGGTCCACTCAGAATCTGAAGACAGTCTCTGCAGGAAGTCCTGAGGACTAGCTTGTTCCCCAACTGTGGGACTGTGGGGGGCACCAGCAAGCGTATCCCTGCCTTCCTGCTGGTCCTCTCCATAGGACTAGGAGATGCACAGAAGGAAGGGGAAGTGACAGAGAAGGACAGAGGGCCATGTGCCTGCCTACCTCTTCCATTATACACCAAAGTACCTTCCCTTCCCTGAGGAGATGGAACAGCCTCAAGGAGACCTGCCAGATTGTGAGGAGCCTGGCTGATAGCCATTTCAGACAGATGGTTGTGGATAATACTGAGTTATGAAGTGGTGTGTGTGTGTGTGTGTGTGTGTGTGTGTGTGTAGAGAGTCCTGTATTGCTAAATGTCTGGAAGCTAATCAAATGGCCACCACTTTGAATACCTCTTGCAACTGTATAGGGCAAAGATAACTTGTATTAACCTCATGATTTCTCAATAAATTTAGTCTTAAAATATTTATACAAGTTTTTCTTTTCTTGATGTATATATATTTTTGGGGGGCTGACTCTATAATATACAGTCATCCCTTGGTTTCTGTGAGAATTAGTTCTAGTACCCGGATGCTCAAATCCCTTAAAAAAATGTTGCCATATTTGTACAGACCCTCCCTTATACCTTCAATCATCTTTAGATTACATGAAGTCCCTGACTTAGAAACAAGTTCTGTTCTGGGAGAGTTTTCATAAGTGAGATTCATTCTTTGTCTGGTTCAACAAAGTAAGTCTCATACAATGCTCACACAATATACAATGTAAATAAAGCATATAAAAACTTCCTATGCTCCATGTTCTTTAGAATTGTGCCAGGGTTCAATGATTCATGTTATAAGAATAAGCAACATCTACCATCTTTTTGCCTAGTTCAGCCTCTCAAATTATTTCACTTTTGTTTCCATGATTATTTCCTTGCACTGCCAGGCAGCCCCCGCCATATCACCGCTGCTCTTCCTCTTGCTTCTGGCCATCCTGGGCTTGGACTGAGCTCTGTCCTACTGTACATGGTAATACAGAACCTGCAGCACAGCTGTGATGATGTCTGGCAGACACGTGAGCTACTTCTGTGAATTGTTTGCATCTACAAATGTTCATCATGCAAGGTCTGTTTGAATCTGTGAAACTCTGCAATTCGAATGTTTATAAGTTGAAGACTTACTGTACTTATAAAACCTAATACAACATAAATGCTATGTAAACATTTGTTCTACCATATTGTTTTATAAAACGCTATATAGTTTTTATCTGTGATTGGTTGAATAACATAAATGCGATGTAAACAGTTGTTATACCATATTGTTTTAGAAATAAGGACAAGGGAAAAACATATGCACATATTTAAATCCAGACACAATCTGTTTTTTCCAATATTTCTGATCTGTGGTTGGTTGAATCTGTGGATATAGAACCCACAGATAAAAGAGTTGACTGTATACATATGTAAATATGCACACATATCCACCACTACACACTGCAATCATATTTAAAAAAAAAAAAGCTAGCTAACAATTACAAAAAGAACATTTTCAAAGCACACAGACAGTCTAACACATAGCACCAAACTTCTGCAGGAAACAACAGGGACCAAACAGACAGGAGGCAGATGGCCCGAGCCAGGGTGCTTTACCTGCTGCTGCACAGTCTGTGAACTGCTCCCCGATAGTCGCTAACAACAGCTCTTTCCAAACTGTGGACTGATGTGGGATAAGAAATCAAAATAAAAACAAAACATAGTTTTTAGACAATTATCTTCAGGAGCCAGATAAATTACAACTTTCTCAATTTCATATGTACTTTCCACACCCACATTAGGAAGACTCAGAAATTTCCATGTCATAGGTATAAACATTTCTGATAGGGGAATATGTCATACTGGTTTACAAATAACTTCACCCAGACAAGGCACAGGAGTCTAAAGTCTCATAAACACTGAGTGCTAATGAAACCCTGAAGTTCAGAAGTACTGGGAAAAAACACATTCAAAGGACTTACACTTTCGCAGTTTCTTTACCTCTTGCTGATTCAAAATGTACTGAGTATACTTGAGTGCTATTAGTAAAATCCTTCTCTTCATTTTTTTGCATCTGATGAGGTATTTCAAAGGTAAAAATATACTTAAGGAAATTTCCTGCTTACTGAATTCTAGAGACTTGAAAAAGTCCATTCACAAGCTGTTTGCCCTAAGCAGTGGGTTTATGTGTGACTACACACAATTTCCTCACAAGGATTAGTCCTTTCTGGCCCTGCCTCCTGCCAGTGAGACACCAGGGCTCAGGTTCCTTCTACAGATAACTCCTAATGTCATCCAACCAATAGCAAGAATCCATCTAACAGTTCTCCCAGCTCTTCCTCTGGAAAAGCTCTGGGGCCCCTTTGGCCTCCGTGCCATGGTCCACAGACTCTGAAATCTCTTAGAGCTCCCTGAATTCTGAGATGCTGCTTGCTGTTTGTGATCTGGGCATTGATTGTATCAGCCTCTCTGAGCTCTGGGCTCCACAGTTTAAAAAGGGAATAATAAAAGGGCTGACCTCACAGGTCACTGTGCGTATGAAATCAGTCAGTGAATGCATTCAAAGGGCTTAGCACAGTGACTGCAACAAATGTGCTCAACATGTAAGTTTGGCCCATAAATAGCTGCCTATGTGCTGTATGCTAGTCACTCAGTACACATTAACTGTAATAATAGTGTTTATTATTATGTGCTAATGAATCTACAGCAGCTGCGCTGATCTTTTAACCAAGGCAATGGCAGTTAACCAAGACTGAAAGGTGACTGCTCACCCTCAAGGAAGATTTGGTTTTCTTTCCTAGACCCTTGCATTTCATCTGTTAGTTGCCCATTGAGACATGAACACTTTCATTTTCTCTCTGCCCAGTTGTGGACCTGTCCTCTGTTAATGATGGAGTCAAGGGTGGGAAGATGCCTTCGCCCTGGGAAGAAGGGGGACGGCTTGTTTTGCATCCAGGAATGCAAGGCCCACTGGAGTGGGCATAGCTGAATTGCCTGGGACTAGGGCACTTGTGCAGCATGAAAGCTTTTTTTTGAGGGAATATGGCAGATAAGCTATTGGAGAAAGACAGAACAAAACCCCTTTTAACCCTTTTTCAGTGACTGTTGACATGATTGCTTCCATTACAATGTTAAGTCTAGAGCAAGTAGACAAATATGAATGGGCAAGTGGCATTCTCACTGAAACTGAAGAGAAGCCGGC
>PVIR01003692.1:5711-50061 GCA_004026965.1 Petromus typicus | reverse complement strand
TATGTATGCCAAGTACAGTACCACTTGAGTCTGGCAGCCATACTTTGCACAGGGAGGTGGCACTAGGGATTGTATCTGCAGCCTTTGAATTAGCTGCATGACCAGATCTTTGTTTAAAATTTCTTGAGAAAGAACCTCAAAACAGGGGAATGGGAAAAAAACATGCATCAAGATGTGGCACGTACTGGTACAAACTCTCAATGTTGAATGTGATCGTGGTGTATATATAAAATATACCAATGAAATCAATTTTTTCAAAGTTGCTCAATTGCTCAGTCTAGGTTTGAACTTATGATCCTCTTGCCTCAGACTCCCAGTTGGAGCTATCCATCTTGACTAATAGTTATACCTCTGGCAAATAAATCTGGTCATACCTTCTGGTATACACTTACAGGGAAATGCCTCCTAGCCCAAGCACATGGGTTCTTGGAGACATTTCAGTCCTTGATCTTATTCACATTTTAAAAACAAAGCCACAAAAAATGTGACACTGAGTAGCATTTGCCCTTTCACCAATTTTCAGTGAAGGTTTGTGGTCTGGCAGGGGTAAGGATATGTGATTTTAATGCTTATTTTGAGATAGGATGCAAGAAATAAAATTAAGCAAAAAGGAGACAAAGAAATCGAAAATTTAAAAATTGTACTTTTTAAAAAACTCTGCAACTTCAAAATACAAGCCCAGTTTGCATGTTTTTTTCCTTCACCCTAGACACAGCAAACCTGAGCACCTTCCCTTCAGCTGCAAACAGGCCTGACCTCCCCTTTTACTTACAAATGTTCTCCTTCCCCCTGAAGGGAGCTCCCTCTTGGCACTTCGATGGGAAGAGCTCACTACAGGTGGGCTCTCCTCTCCTACCTTCTAAGATGAAGTCTAAGACTGAGATGATAGATTATCACTGTCCACAGAGTCCACCTCTTAAAACACAGAAAGACCCAGTTCCCAACTGTCGTGTGCCTCATTTCTTGGAGCCTGTGCTTGGCTCTTGAGTGTAGCCTCTATCTACTCTAATAAATCTTTCTTACACCTCTTTTATTGATCCATCCTGAAAGTTTTTTTTCTCTGATGAGAGTCAGTGAACCCGTTTCCTTACTTTAAGTGGGTGGGTTAAGCTCCTCTTTTAGCCTTGGGGACTCCTAGGCTGACCTCTGACAATTTTCGATCACTATCATGGGTCAGTGCCCACTCCGATGGAATGTGGGTGCCGCCTCTGCTGAATCCCCAAAGAACCCTAAGGCTCCCCGTTTCCCTTCCCATAGCCACTCTGAAGTGCTTCTGCCTTCTAGTGGAGGAAGGATGAGCTTTGGTGGGAAGGACTCTGTTTCTCTCCAGGGAAAACCACCATCCACATGTTAGTTGTGGCTGCTGCAGAAAGGACTGCCATAAAGACTATAGGCTTTGCTGTAAAGTTTACAGGGGGTGATCAAAAAATATGGTAATTTTAAAGCTTAAAAAATTACTATAGTGGAAGACACATTGCCAACAATCCCCCTGAAAATGCTCTTCATGTTGAACGGACTTACTTCATCATTCTTGCCACTTTCTAAAGTGGAGGTCCTCTTTCATGAGAGTTTTTAATAAATATGATACACAACACTGCTGTCATTCAATGACGACAGGTTCATAAAACATTAGGGTGTGTCCTCATTCACCCTTTCACTGCATCTGGCGTTCTGAGGTTTCTGGCTCTTCCCTCAAGTCCAAATGATCATGAAAAGTAGACACTCTGAAACAATTCAGGACATCAAGGCAGATAAAACAGTGCAACTAAAAACAGTCCCAAAAGAAACTCAGAACTGGTCGGGGAATTAGCTCAGTGGTTCTGGCATATGCCTGGCAAGTGCAAGGTCCTGAGTTCGATCCCTAGTACCATATATCACAGTGATGGCTCACACCTGTAAGCCCAGCACTGATACACACATATAGCAATGCCAGGCATGGTGGCTCATACTTGTAATCCCAGCATTCGGGAGGCAGAGGCAGGAGGATTACTGTGAGTTCGAGGCTAGCCCGGGCTACATAGTGAGTTCAGGGCAAGCCTGAATTTCAGAGCGAGATCTTGTCTCAATAAAACCCTAAAAATGAAAAGATACTTGAAGAAAGTTGCAAGAAAGACATGTATGTGTGGGGGTGTGTGTGTGGTGTATGTATGTGTGTGTGTGGTGTGTGTGCTGTGTGTGTGTGTGTGTGGTGTGTGTGTGTGTATGTGTGTGTGTGTGTGTGTGTGTGTGTGTGTTGGGGAGGCAAGGACTTAGCTCAGGTCCTCAGTTTGATCACAAGGCCAGGTATCTGGCTCACACCTGTAACCTCAGCTCTCAGGAGGCAGAGGAAGGAGGATTGTGAGTTTGAGGCTAACTTGGGTTACATAGTGAGTTCAGGGCCAGCATGAACTACAAAGTGAGACCTGTCTCAAAAAACTAAAAAGAAGAAAAAGAATGACAAGAGTGTTTGAAGTGGGGGAGTATTTTGAGAAGGATCACTGGCAGTGTGTATTTTACTGTAAGAAAGTTCTAAAAATTTAAATGTACCATATTCTTGGATCCAACCTCATATAGGCATTCAACCCTTACAGACTGCACGATACAGTGACATTATCACACTGTTTCTATAGAGAAGCACAATACTATATTTTCAAGGGGACAGTGTGAGAGGTGAGTTTGTTACCATAGGCCTAGTGGGAGACCTCTAGGCAGGTTTTCTACCAACTACAAAATGCTCGAGGCCTACAGTCAACAGCAACTCCAAACCAGCCAGTTATGGGAAACAGAACCAACTTACCGTGCTGTCCTTGGGAACTTTCATCTTCCATACACCCCCCTTTGCATTACTCTCCTCTTCCCTGTATCAAAGACAATATTCAAGATTATACTCAACAACTAACTAGATCTGAATACATTTAGATCAAGTCTTTCTACATATAGTTAGCTTAATAATACGTGACCTTAAAAATAAAAACAACTAGAAACTTTTTAAGTCTGCCCAACCTACCCTCTGATTAGAAAACAGAGGCAGATGAAAGAAAAAGGAAGAGGATAGAGACAGGAACAGAAGAAAACAGTGATGAGGGCAGGGTGGGTGACAGGATTTACGGTCCTTATTCTCAAGCAGATGGCATGGAGAAGCTCCCTGGACACTCAAGATGGACAACTAATGTAATTGCTCCTTGGGTGTGAAGACCTTTACATTTCAATTATGTTCACAACACCATCTCATATCAACCAGTGTCCCGGTGGCAGGCAGCTGCTCTGTTTCCCTGCTTCCTATTTGCTCCTAAGCACCTGAGCTTCCCTTGAGGGAGCCAGTGCCTTCTGCTTTTATGTGAGACTCACTCAGAGAGAAATGAGCATTGAGTCCACATCCTCGCTTTAAAGCCAGGCCGCCATGTAGGTTTACCTAAGAGCATTCTGCTCTTCCTGGTCTTCATGGTTGGCCAGGACTGGAACAGTGACTCTCAGCCAGTCGATGACAGCAGCCTTGAGATTTTATTGTGGTTGGTGAATGGTGACACTGTTAAACTTGAAGGGTATGAGACAGCCTACAATGGCCACTGGCCACCACCAATAGGAGGAGCTGCCTGAAAATCGGCACAGAGGAAAGCAAAGAAAAACTGATGGGGTGTCAGGGTCCTGATAATGCTGGTGGACCCAGATAGGCACACAGTCAGCCTCAGTGAACCTCTCAGTTACAGGCTCCCCAACATTCTGGGTTTTGTTCACTTTTGGTCTGTGCCACTTACTATTACATGAGATAGATACACTTCCATTTCACTAGAGAAAAATGACTCAGCAAGGCCGAAGGATGGATAAAAGGAACACTAATTTAGACTTCGGCCCAGGCAGCTCCCTGTCCAATTCTGTCATCACTGCACTAATCCATCAAAGGAAGGGAGGTTGCCTTCCCAGGGCCTCAGTCCCGGGTCACTACCGCAGATCTTCTGAGGATCACTGAGAGACACCCACAGGTTCTCACGAGGTACATGACCACATCCCTCCCACCCTGACCTCACATCACATGTCAGACACTTACCAAAGCGGTCGCCTCTCTCCTCTCATTAAATGGTAACTACATCTCAAAGGCAGGCTAGTCACAGGAGGGATATTATTATACACACTCCAGAATATCTTTAAAAGAAAAACATTTCACTTAATATAGTCAATACTGACTTACTACACTAACAGATAATAACATTCTTTTATTAAAAGAAAAGTTTGATTCTTATTAAGTTCTATACATCCAAAATTAGATTTTTCTCAGCATGCCTTGTAACTTTCTGCTAGAAAATATAACATTAAAGAATAGTCCTTAGTGATACTAGGCCAATCAAGTTCTATCTTTTTTTTAGAAAGCGATGGTTATTAAGCAAATATTCCTTCTCAGTATGTGTCCACATAAAACTGCAGAATGCTGGATGCAATGGCACTTACCTATAACCCCTCAAATCTAGGAGGCCGAGGCAGGAGGACTGCAAGTTTGAGCCCAGGCTGGGCAACTTAGAGACTTAGAGAGATCTACCCTAAAGAAATAATAACAAGGGGTTGGAGATATAGCTCAGTGAAAAGACTCTGGTTCAATTCCTAAACCAAAAACAACACAAACCAAACTGAAAAGATGAAGTTCAGTGCCTGGACTAGAATTTGTAAAATGGTTTTACATTAGGGACTTTTGTTAAACCGACAGATTTTAGCTGCTCTTGTCACAAAAATATAATATAACAATGTGAGGTGACAGATGTTAATCTGCTTCAAACAGTAACCAAGTTACTCTCTACATGCATTCCATGACATCATATAGTAGACTTGGATATCTAGAATAGCATTTATTTTTGAAAACTAAAAAGTATTAAGTGGAGAAGAAAGTGTGTACATTTTTCCTAGCATATGTTTAATTGAGTAGATCTGGTTAATTTTTTTGAATGGAAATTAGCCTTTTATGCTTGTAAAGATTTGAAAAATTGGAGGGGAAAAGGTTTCACATTGTATCTTTGATACAGCTTTGTGACTCATTAAGATCCTCAGCAGTGCAGGGACAACTTCACTGTCAATGGTATTCTGTTGGAAATAAATTAGCTTTGTCTTCAAACTGGACAGGATCTCTTGCTCATCAAGGGCTATTCTGACAAGAAGCCTGGACACTGCACAGTTGTACTGGGGGCTGAGAGTGCACAGAAGAAGAGGAATCATCTCAGGCTCTGACCTCCTTCTACCCTCCTAGAAGGAATGGGGGCAGCTCAGTTACTGAAGCATCAAGCTCTCCAAGTTGTAGGAGGAGTTGTAGTGTGTCCTTGAAACACTTGGTTGAGGAAGCGCCACCCACAGTGGGATGGTACTAGAAATAGGTGCTCTTGGGACAGCTGGGCCGTAACGGTGAGGAGCGCTCAGAGGTGGGCGAGTGTCCTTACAAGAGGAGGATTGCCAGCTCTTTACCAAGGGAAGATGAAAGAAGTTCCCAGCTATCTGCTGACCAGGAAGAAGGTTCTGTTTTTTCCTCACTGACCTACTATATTTCTTTTTTTATTTTAAAATCAATTTTATTGGTACATTTTATATATACATTATGATCACATTCAACATTGAGGGTTTGTACCAGCACATGACACATCTTGATCCTCATTTTTTCTCATTCCCCTGCTTTCATTCCTTTTTTTTTTTGAGTCAGAGTCTCACTTTGTAGTTCAGGCTCCCTGAGCCCAGGTGAGCTTTGAACTCACAGCAGACCTCCTGACTCTGCCTCTCCAGTGCTGGGATTACAGGTGTGAGCCAACATGCCTGGCTCTGTGGTATGTGGTTCTGATTGCTGGTGGGTGTGAGTCTCCACGCTTGGCATTGTGGTATGTGGTTATTGGGGATCGAACTGGGGACCTTGCACTTGTAAGGCAGGTGCTGGAACCACTGAGCTAAATCCCTGGTCCTCCTTTTTCTTCACCTATTTTTTTTTTTTAAGTTTTCACTTGACCCTGGGTAGGCTGGGAAACTGATCCTGTACTTTCAGCCTCCAGACCTATGAGAAACACAGGTTTGCTGCTTAAACCCCCTGGTCTATGGGGCTGTGTTGTAGTGACCTGAATCCACTAAGACACAGAGTGACTATAAACACAAATGAATTTTATAAAATGAAGTGATAACAACAGTGACAGTAATAGTAATGGCAAAAATAAGTGACAGTTACTGAGCTGCTGTGTGTGCCAGGTCTTGGTCTATTAGTTTTACATGTTTATATAATTTATTCTAATGACAACCTTATGAGGATTACTGCTTTACTTCATGGTTAAGCAAACTCGGATAGAAAGAATGCCAAAATCACTGTTTAATATGACCACTGGGATTAGGACAAAGACTAAGGCTATGAAGAAGAAAATGCTCCCCATTTGTTTGGCCTTGGCCACAGAATTACTACAGTATGAATTGTATGCAGAGAATTATGTGCAAATGAGAACTACTGTTCTGTGTGGTAAGGTGGGTCTCCTTGGAGGTCTGGGAAATGCTCTGCAGGTAACTAACTGCAGAAGTCAATCTGCCTCATGAAGTGAATAGCAAGGGTAAAATGGAATTTTCTCTCTGCTAAATGATAATCCTAGTGGGTTGTTCAAGCTTGTTTCATGTAAAAACACAATGAAGCTGAATTAATTGCAGAGGTGTTAATGGAATAAAATTGAAGGGAAAAAATCCATGGTGGCAGATTAAAAATTGAGAAACTACTCCCTGTCCTTCCTGCTAAATGGTGCTTACATAGGACCAGCTTAAAGGAGCCTAGTGGTATGAACAGATCCTCAGATGTCTGTCCTTACTCAAGCCCCTTCCCAATAAATGCTGTGCTACTAATGGAAATGATAAAATAACTTCAGATTTCAGGTTCCCCCGTGGTGTGAATAAACAGGTAGAGCTGGAATTAGAAGCCAAGTACTGTGATTCTAAAACTCCTATTTTCTTAACTGCTACACTGTTGGGTTTTTTTTGTTTTTTTTTTAAAAATGATTCTGCTGTATATGTGAGAGGTATCCTCTTTCTATCCAGGAAACCCCAGACAACTGTTGAAGATGTTTTCTTCCCAGCTAGATGTACCTTATTGCATGGGGACTATCTTCCCTTCAGCTGGAGATGTTGATGTGACAATGATCTGTGCTGAGTTTAAGGACAAAATGACACTGAAGGAAAAATTGAATCTAATGCTGTTAGATCAGAATCTAAACGATGACAAATGCTGAATCTAAACGACATCCCAAACCAAAGCTCTGCTCTTACACCCCTGCCTTTCTGCCTCCTCTTCCAATTACTTTGAGAATGTTACCATAAATGCTTCTCTCATTGCAAGTACGGGACAACCGTGAGGACCCTGCTAAACACCATAACCTTAGAAGCTTCTCTTCAAAACACAATCAAGTGCAGATAACTGATAGTGTTATCTGGCAGATCTGATGGAAAGAGATCGCGGCCCAATAAGAGACAGCAAGAGACTCCACTATGAGCATATTTATTAAAGCACTGATTTGTACAGTGATGTAGGAACAAATGGGGCTGGAACTGCTGGTGACACCTGGTGACAAGGTCTCATTCAAAGTACAGGGCACTGAATGCATCTATCACCCTGTCACAAAGCTCATCTATTAGACTGTTTATGATGTCTGACGCTAAAGTAGGTAGAGGACAGAACCACACAATACTGGGTTCCTGGAGCCTTTTTTTTTTGTACCATGGAAGAGAAAGGCCACTCAGTGGAATCCTGAGAATTCATAATTACATTGTTTGTGACACATTTTAAAAAACTGAACAACAGTCAGGTGTGGTGGGCACACCTGTAATCCCAGTACTCTGTGAAGCTGAGGAGGATCATAAGTTGAAGAGCAGCTGGGAAACTTAGTCACTGAGATCCTGTCTCAAAACAAAAAACAGGGCCGGGGAGTTAGCTCAGTGGTTCCGGCGCCTGTCTTGCAAGCGCAAGGACCTGGGTTCGATTCCCCGGTAACCACATACCATACTGAGTGTGGAGACCCACACCCAGCAGCAACCAGTACCACATACCACAGTGCCGGGCGTGGTGGCTCACGCCTATAATCCCAGCACTCGGGAGGCAGAGGCAGGAGGATTGTGATGTGAGTTTGAGGCTGAGCTCCAGGCCAGCCTGAACCACAAAGCGAGACCCTGTCTCAAAAAACCTAAAAAAAAAAAAAAAAAACAGCTGGAAACGTAGCTGAGAGAGAAGGCCTTGAGTTCAATCCCTAGTAGAGCCAAAAGGAAAAAATGGAAAATACCTATGTCTTTCTAGAGATTAAACCTACCAATGAAATTTCAAAAGTCATTAAGCTTATAATTAATTCTATTTGCCTGAACAGAGATTGTGCAATGCTTATGAATTATGGCTAACCACTTCTCCAATGCCTTAATGATCACCTAAACCCGAGGAAGAAGTGTGAACGTTGGGCATAATTCTTTCAGTCAATATTGTTGGACACTAGTTCTGTGCACTGCATCCTTGGGGAATGGAACCGACCAGAGGGAGGCCCTGAACCACAGGAGTCTGCACGCTGTCAGCAAGTTCTCCATTCTGGGGCTCTACACTCTAGTGCTCTAAGGGAAACAGGCCACATGCTTGCCCAGTGGATTTTAGGATAACCTTTACTGGCCACAAAACTCTTAAGGCCCAAGTTGCCTCCTCTGTAGGAGTACCATAAAGCCATTTCATTTGTCTTTTAAGGACTAAATGTAAAATGAAAGCACGTGGGAGGCCTATGAAAGCAAGAGAAGTGAGGTCAGACTCATTAAATATGGTGACCACTTGATACACTCCCAATTTTCTAGTTCAGATTAAGCAATTATGTCCCATCTGATAATCTTCTGTCAAACAGATAATCATTCATTACTAGAAAAATTAGTGACCTTCCTCCTCAGTTTCCCACTGGAATATTCTAAAGTAAAAAAATGTCCAGGGGCTGGGGATTTACCTAAGTGGTTATAGTGTCTGCCAGGCAAACTCAAGGTCCTGAGTTCGATCCCTGGTTCCACACACCATAATACTGGGTATGGTGGCTCACGCCTGTAATCCTAGCACTCCAGGGCAGATGCAGGAGGACTATTGTGAGATAGTGGCTCACCTGGGCTTCACAGTGAGTTCAGGGCCAGCCTGAACTACAAAGCAAGACCCTGTCTCCAAAAACTAAAAAAAAAAAATTCACATTTTCTTCTAAGCGTTGTAGCAAGTGTACAGGATATTTGAAAAATCTTAAACAAACATGAAAGGTCATTAGGTATTTCTACTTGCCAGGGGTTTCCTTCCAGCTAAATCAATAATAATCCTAAAGGGCAGATGGAGATTGGAACAGAGGGGTACTTAAGGCTTGATGAGTATTTTTAACTTGCAGCAGACACAAAGATTGGGAGCAAAGCACTTCTGATGGGCAACAGCTAGGTAGTCCGGAGAAAAGTGAGTTTTTCCAGTTGTATGACTTCCTCTGAGCTGGGGAGTGAGAAGTTTGGAGACAAGAGTAGGCTTAGGACTTGACCGGGTGGAAGATAGGTCTTTCCAGAAGAACAAGGAGAATATACCGTGGAGTGGAGTATACTCCGCGTTGAAGAACAGCTCACAGGACCCACAACTCTTGCATTTCATTCCTGCAGTGTGAGCCATGTGGCAGGACAGTGAAGAACCAGGAGGTAGTTATATCTGCGTAAGCAGGAGGCTGCCTGCTGCCCCAGCCTTGCAGTCCCTCCCACCCTGGCGGGGTGTGGGGAAGGCAGCAACATTTCCTGCATCAACCCCGAGCATGAAATTGCCTGAAAGACCTGCGGTCTAGATGGAGGTATGCACAGCAGAGGCTGGAAGCCTGAGGCCACAACAAGGCTGCAGGTAGCCAGTGCAGGGCCCACAATCGCATAGGATCAGGTGCAACTCTGCGCCTGCCAGTTCATGTGGAGAAGGGCAAGAGGGTGAACACTCTGCTCCAAAGAGACGTGCCCAGGAAGTCTTAAAGTCTGACATTTGAAAGAACTAAATCATTCAAAAATTGCAAAATTACGCTTCCTTCATCTCAATGCATGACAGCCTCTGCTACCCTGGGCAGACTTACAGGAGTACAGGCAACCTGACATCACTTCTGTTTCTGAGTAACTGGCTTGTGACCACAGATGCTGATCCCTTTACATACACAATGCATACATTAAACATGGATAGAGAATCCTGTTACACTGCATATTAAATCTGCAACAGGCAGAGCGATGGGGCAGATCTGGCTTCAGGTTTGTCGCTTTCCCTCTTCCTCCTACTATCTCTGCATCATCTCTTCAGCACCAGTCTCTTTCTCTTCATGTCCCTTCCTTTACTCCAGGGTCTCCTCCAGGGCCTTTCATGACAGGGTGCCACTGCCCCGGCTTTCCCACTGAGTCCAAAGAAGGACGCACATCGAGTCAATCTTTCCATTATCCTCCATTATCGACACAGACCTACAACCTCCTGCTTCTCCAAGCACAAGCTTCACTCCTCAAGTGTGTGAATATCAATCTGCTGCTCTAACTTAATGACCCCAAACACTACAACTCCGTAATCAGGTGGCCTGACCTGCTGACACCAGAAGTCTTTGTGGTGTTGGCAGAACACAGGGTGACTTTATTCTTTTTTTCATTTTAATAAGTTATAAGTTCTATCTATGAAGACTTTCTGGCTATGAGGAATGATACTCAAATTCTATTTATAAAAATATTAAGTTTCTGTTGTGTACATGCAAGCAAAATATCAATGTATGGGATATCCCTGGTGGAACAGTGCATGAGGCAAGTACTCAACACAAACTGCTGAGGGCCAAGGCAGAGTGCTATATGGAAATGTGTTTTTAGGGGTGAAAGTTTCAGCTTGGCGGCAGGCAAGATGGAAAGATTCTGCGGACCAGGGACCCTCCAGTGCCAATCACGTCTCGCAGGGAGCTCCACATTCTCCCACGGCAACCCTGAGCATGTTCAGAAGTCATGTTCTCCTCGGGGCTGCCCCATGGAGGGTGCAGAGATGCAGGAAACATGGGCAACATGTAAATGTTCAAAAGACTGGAAGGAATCAATAGGCACATTGGAAAACACACCTAAAGGAAAAAAGAAATCTCTGAGAAAGAGGAGATGGTAGGAAATAACTAACTCCACGGTGGCTTTCAAGCAAGCACGCTGGCGAGGTTGTGGACACTAAGGACCATTCCAGAGATGGCAGAACTTCCTGGACATTTACTGCAGTGTCCTTCAGCCTTTCTTTCTCATCAACTTTCCCCCTGAAGGAGTTTTTTTTGCCTAATCACCAAAGGGGAAATTTTAAAACAGTAAGTGATCGTGTACTCACCTATAGACTACATATATGTCTCTGTTTTTTACATAAAAACAGTAAGATTTGCCTATTGACCTCTTAAGAACCACATTATGTCCTTACTAAAAATGAGAAGATCTTTGTAACAACTATCTGATAAAATCTAGGAAAACTGCTTCATATGTTTATCTCTCATCCACTGAACCCTTTAGTATGCACTGGGTGAAAGAGAATAGACATATATAATGTATAACACTATCTGATTCCAATAGTCTGAAGTTCAGTAGAGGACAAGAGGAAGGTCTGCTGTAGGAACAGAGCAGTGTCTGTCCCTGGAGGAGGGGAACTGACGGGAGACGGTGTGCAGAGAAAATTTCTGGTGTGACTGTTCTGAATCTTGATCTAGGTCATGGTTACATGTATATTTATCTCTTTGTCAAAATTGGCACCTGAGAAATATGCATCTACTGTGTACACAAATTATATGCCAATAAAGTGTAGCTTTGTTTAGTGTCTGAGGTGGGGGGCTGAACCCAGGGCCTCATGCATGTTAGCTCAGGCTCTGTCACTGAGCTACACCTCTCCCCCTAAAGTACAGTTTTAAGGAAAATGTTTCCCACATGTGCCAACCTGGGGAATTTAAATTGTTCCCTAAAGATCTTAACATGCTGCTGAATCCAAACCCAACCTAATGCTCTGTGTGATCATGCGGGGTCAGGAAAAATGAGCCAATACCTTCTTGGATTTTACGGATGCCTGTCCTGGAGTCCAAACCCTGCTCTTGGGATCTGACTGTCAGAGTAGAAAAAGCCTAGTAATTCCCTAAAAGACCAACATCATCAAACAGCTTCCAAGTGAGGAGAGACCTTAAAATTAAGGCCTTTCAGGTTCATAAAATGGGTACCTGGAAGAGGCCACAATGTCTGTAAATTCATGGAGAGAGAGAAGCCAGCGGAAGCCTGTCCCAGACTAGGAAGGGATTGACAACTTGTGACACCAGCCAACGTGCTGCCCTGTGATACTGCCCGAAACTGGCACCGAACAATTCTTTGCAGAGGCCCTGCTCTATGGCTTTCCACATCCTTACGTCCTTTTCCCAACTAGCTAAGAAATGGCCTGTGGTCAGGATGTATCTTCACATCAGCTCAGCTCCCAGGTGTCGCACACCCAGACAGCAACCTTACGATCCCTGGGGTTGTACAGCTACAAAAGAACGTGCTAGCGTCGAGATTTGTAAAAGGGATGTATGTGCTATTTCTGCAAGAAAGAACCTGCATTATAGCATAATCCAGACGGTAATCTTCGGGAGTCTCAAAGGCATTACAAGATTTAGCAGCACAAAGGGAGAGTCACTTATGGTCTGTGCCTTCTAGGAAATCCAGGATGTGAAGGCTGAGCAACTCTGAAGCTGCTCTTGTGGAAAATCTCGTCATCTCTGCAAGAGCAAGTGACACAAGAAAAGGAGCAAAACTTGATCAGATGTGTCTGTGGGGAAACTGGAAATGGAATCAGCTAAACAAATGAAATTTCTGAAAATGGTCACCCTCAGAGTGGCACCCGGAACTTGTCAGGTGTTCTGCCATGCAGTGTACACACTGTGTTGCACAACCCTTGCAGTAATCATAGAGGTAGGTCTCATTATCTTGTGAATTCTATAGAAACTAAAATGGTTAATAGTGCCAATCCTGGGCAGTGATATTGGAAAACACAGCATTTTCATACTCAGTGCGGCCTGCTCTCTCTCTCTCTCTGTATCTGCTAAACAATTGGTACCCCTGCAGGTGGCTGCCCCTGCCTTACACAATTGGGAAAAAGAGGAGTAGAAGTGGATGGTAGAGGTAGAGCTGGAACAGGGACAGGCACAAAAGTCTCCAAAACATTCACTCTTAATCACAGTCCACTTTCTGTTGGATCTGTACAAGCTTAGACCCAGCAGGTGCCAAGAGAGGAGCAGGCCACCTGAGCCTGGACTTGGCCCTGGGCAGCTGCACCGGAATAGACCTGAGAACCACTGGCAAGGGCTGCCAGTTCTCAAAGTGGAGAACTAAGTGGCCAGGCTCACCCATCTCTGTCCTCTCTGCCCCTTTCTGGATCTTACCTGCACTGTTTGCACTGTGTAGATTTTCTTCAGATTGGAGGCACACTCAGCTGCTGTGGCACCAGGGAGAGATCTAAGAAAATAGATACAACACAATGATGTAAACAAAAATGATCAGTGTTTGTGACAGCAACATGACTGTGTATAGCGTAGTAAAAATGAAAGAACTGGACATTTAGGAAATGTGAGTTAGGATTTAAAATCTAACCTGCTTCTTGGTGAAGTCTTATATTTGCTTCTCTTTAACACATACGGGCTAGGGATATAGCTCAGTGGCTCTGTGCCTACCTCACAAGTTTGATCCCTGGTACTGTCACGGGAAAAATACCCTAAAAATTAACACATATACTCTCTGGACATTTAATTGAAAAAAAGGAAAAGTAAATGAAAATATTGAAAAACCTTAAAATCACATTTTGAAAAACACTAAAATAACACAGTAATAACCAAATAGTTAACACAGGGTTTTAGCAACTGCCATTTGTAGCTAAGACAATGAAAACTCAGTGTCTTCTAGTGATGGGTTTGAACCTTGTCGACAGCCAGGGGTGTGGGGGTGTGGGTAAACAACCAGCTTTTGAGAAGCAGAATGACCATGTGCCTCCTTCTTGAAGGAAATATCACTAAAAATCAACTTGAGTTTTTCTTGAGTTTGAATGTGTTTCCCAAACGCTTCCCTTCAGAAAATCTTTCTGTTACTTTCTCATGCTGACTCAACGCAGTCCGCTGAACTGTCTGGACAGAACATAGTCACCTCAAATTTGCTATGTGCTCCACTAGAGGGCAACATAGTACAGAGTGTAGTCACCAGGAAAGCCTCTAATCAGCGGGTTTTACCAAGCACGGTTCCTGGGATTGTAGGTAAAATAATCTAATCTCATTGATTTTTAGATGTTAAGACTCTCAGTTCCGGGCACCATTTTGTCTTCCCTATTGCTAAGTTAGCAGTCTGTGCTCGGGAGTTGAGGTTCAGTTATGTCAAGTCTAGGATGATATTTTACCACACAATGCTCAAAAACCCAGGCCTGGCTGCTGCTAAAAAAATAAAAAGATTGCTGGGCCGGGGATATAGCTCAGTGGTTCTGGCGCCTGTCTTGCAAGCACAAGGACCTGGATTCCATCCACAGTAACCACGTAACAACACTGGGCGTGGAGACTCACCCCAGCAGCAATCAGTACCACATACCACAGTGCTGGGCATGGTGGCTCATGCCTGTAATCCCAGCACTCGGGAGGCAGAGGCAGGAGGATTGCTGTGATGTGAGTCTGAGGCTGAGCTCATGGCCAGCCTAAACCACAAAGCGAGACCCTGTCTCAAAAAACCCTAAAAAAAATTTAAAAATAAATAAAAAGATTGCTCACAGCTGACCTGCAATCTATAAAAGATATGAATGCTCTGCTCTTTACCAACTATCAACACTCAGAATCACGTCCCTGGGAACTCTCAACGTGCTATATTTTCCTGACAGTTGTTAAACCACTGCACACAAGAGCTATGTGCAAAACACATTAGCTCAGCAGCAGCGGCAACAGCAGTGGGGAAGGCAGTCCTACATAGGCAGGGTAGGCGTGACGAGGCTCTACAAACTGCACTCCTGGAACTATGGCCCATCCAGGGCACTATTTTTGCTGAATTTCATTCTGAACACCAGAGTAAGTCCATATGACGTTTTTATTAAGATAGTCTAAAGGGAACAAGGTGAGGAAAGCGCCCACAAAAAAGCTGACAGGATCATGCCTAACAGTAGCTCTATCTTAGCAGGTCAACACTGTATGATGTAGATATATTTCTATTTGTTTGTGGTACTAGAGATTGTACCCACAGTCTTTACACTGCACTACTGAATTTGTTTTTTTTTAATTTTGAGGCAAGGTCTCTCTAAATCTTCCAGGCTGGGCTTGATCCTCCTGCCTCAGCATCCCAGAGTGCTAGCATTTCAGGCATCCATGTTTTATCCAGCTTCAGTTTCCTGATTTCTTCATGGAGGAGCTTGGCGCTTATGAGCTTAAAGGTTCTTTCCAGGTGTTGGATGTTGTCAGACTATATTGGTTCATCTAGTCAGTGCAAAGTATGGTGTTCTATGCTTGGAAAACACCAACAGGCCTAACGCTCAGGCCCAAACCTCAATCTCAGATTTCTTTAGCAAGCAAAACAGGGCAAATCTAGAATTCATTTTAAAGGATCAAAAGAACTAAGATTTGCAAACAATTGTTCTTGTGTTCACACAAGGAAGTCATTCTGTATGGGACTCAGTATTTCAGGGTTAAACCAGAGTCATATTAGCCATTCTTACTTTGTGTGTGTGTGGAACTGAAGACTGAATCTCAGGGCCTTTGCACTGAGCTACAACCCTAGCTCTCCTGGTATCTGAGATGATTCTTGCTACATTTCTTACCTGAGCACAATGCTCAACGCTCTGCTGTTGGGGATATGGTGATCATTCTATATAGAGCCCTTGTCTTCATAGAGTTTATGCTCTAGAACCTTCATCCCTGTCCTGGGAATTCCCCAGGCTTTTCAAGGCAAAAAGGCAATGCCTAGGCCTTTTCATTTGCTTGGATGAAAAGAGGACAGAAGGCTTGGAGAGTTGGGAAACGAAGTGGGAAATTATGGCATTCTATTACTGAGCATGCACCCTCTCTAATCTTATAGCAAACCAGCCATGCTGATATCATAATCTCTATTTCCCAGGTCAGGACAAGTTTAAGTAACAGATCCAGGCTCTTCTTCATCTTTGTGGCTCTGAGGCCCATCTTCTTACTGTTGGTTGCCTCCCAGTAAAAACTGAACTGTCGCTGTCAGCACGAGTGATTACAACATACAGCAGGTCTTGTGACGAACTGCTCTCTCTTGCCCTTTTACACTGCCTGCTCCTCCCCTGGATCCACTTTCTGTTCCTGCCTGTTAGCGCTTCCTCTATCACCAAGCATCCAGCCACATCCTGGGGAAGGGCAGAGGCAGAGATGAAGAAAAGTGTTTGCAGCCAACAAAGGCCACTGATGAGGTTAAGCCAGAAGGCAGGAAAACACAAGACTTAAAGAGGTTGGTCTCTGGAATCAACAGACAGTTCAAGCCCAGCCCTGCCACCTATCCTACTAGCTGTGTGCCTAGCCTGACTTTTCTGATAGCTCTTCTTCAAAGTTCAAGATGTTTCCTGCTTTACTTTGCTAGTATAGGAAACATTTATCTACATAGTGCATCTACTTGTATCTCTTAGGCAATTGCTACTGACGTCACTGAGATGGACTGATGGAGGAAACCATTAGTATTACAGGAGACACCAAGGAGGTCTATGCGAGGGTCGGACTTGCATTCGTAGTTCGGCACCTTAGAAAAGAAGGCCTGCCAGGCACCAGTGCTGGGCCCACAGTCACAGCTAGAGTGAAGGGGCTTTTGCTTTGGGCTTGGGCTTTTGCTGTTCAAATCAAGTTTATCTGCCCATTAAAGCAGGTCCTAGAAAATTTTCCATAGGTGAAACTCTTAGAAAATGTAGGTTGGAAGGCTTCAAAGTATTTTATCCTCTTTCCAATTTAGGAAATACTGAGTTGTAAAGACTACACTTCCTATTGTATGTACACGTTATCTCACTTTACCACTTCTTCGCAGACAAGAAAACTAAGCCTGAGGGAGGTACAGTCACTTACCCACAGAGGCACAGCTGGCTAGCAGCAGAGCTGACAACTTTGCTCTTAATAAGAAGGTTAAATCAAATATTTCCAACACAAGCACCATTCTGCTTGGCACCATGAACATTTTCTGCACCCAACATGGTCCTGCCTGTCCAGCACCTTGCATTCCTCAATTCACTTTTTCCAAATGCATCCTTCCTACTAAATCCCAACTCTAAAGATACCATTGTTGAGGCCTTCCCTCACTAAGAAAGTTCATGGAAACATAGCTTGGTCAATGCCTAAGGAAACTATTTTAAGCATTTCCTGAGCAGAACTTAGCAGGCCATGACACTAGTCACTGACCACAAAAACAAAAACAAAAACTAAGCATGTCTAGAGATGCTTCTGACAGAGCAAACATGCCGAACAGGTTTCCTCGGACCCTGCCTGCATCTCTGGCACTTTAAGTCAGGCCAGTCAATGGTCAGCATCTCCTGGATGTTGTCAGAGGTACAGAGCCTTCAGGGACCTGCCAGATCCCTGAAGAATTCATACACACATCGATGTCTGAAATGTGCTGCCTGCGTCACCTAAACCAAATCATCACAACAAATGCAACGACGTGAAAAGTGACATCGAATGAGTGACAGCATCACAAACAAAATGTAAAAATGACTCTTCCCACAGCTGATTTATCATCACCCGAAGACATTATCTTCATGGTGTTTAATCACTAATGTGAAAGATGGGACTACACAGGGCTTGACATGGATTTTCAGCCAAGGTTTGCTTCTTTTCTCTGCAAATTATGATAGAGGGGATTTTCTCCTATGAAACTGTGCCTCAGTTTCCCCATCGGTGAAATTTGGTGACAGGCTAGATTACTTTTTGTTTGATGGTTTTGAAACAGTGTCTCATTGTTGTATTCAGGCTGGCCTTGAACTCACAGCTATGCACCTGCGTCAGCCCCCAATGCTGGGATTATGGTGTGCGCTACTACAGCTGACCCTGGTTACCACTTAAGGGGTTAGGGACACAGCACTCAGGGTCACACAGTCCTTAATTCAGTCCGCATTTCTGTCCCTCCTGCTGTGTGGCCCCAGGCAAGGTACTGCTGTAGGCTCAATTTTCTCACCTGTAAAACACTGCTGATAAAGCCTACCTTAATAGTGTGAGGATTTTGTGGACAATTCTACATTTAGTCCAGTGCTTAATATATAGTTGTTAAGGAAAGTGGGGAGACCCAACGATGCTCAACAACCATGCCACTCTCCAGGATGTCCGTCAGGATATTTTATTAAAGGTGAGCGGCTTTTATAGTCGGAGGCTTGGAACAAGGAAAAATAAAGGAAGGAAAAGAGAAAAGGAAGGAAGGGAGAAACAGAGACAGAGGCAGAAAAGAGAGAGAGAAAGGGGGGAGAAAGAGGGAAAGAGGGGGGCTGAGAGGAGAGAGAGAAAAAGAAGAGATAAAGCATGCTTAAAAGCGGTCTTATATAGACCTGGGTTCGGTGGTCTCACATCAGAGTTGGGTTGAGGTAATTTAACCTATCAGAAGCTATGTTGTCTAGTAAGGTTCTCACCTTGCAGGAGGCTCAGTTCCGTTTACCTTTAACTGACATGAATTACAGGAAAGAAGTTTATGGCCATGAGGAGGGGACACGAAGGACAGGAGCTTTGGTGTGTCTTTTTACAATATAGCATAACTTTCTAACATCATAACGTTTCTAACAATGGTAGTGAAGCGTATTCCTATCAACAATTTTTTTTGAGACAGAGTCTTGTTATGCAGTTTAGGCTGGCCTTAAACTCATACTATCCTCCTGGTTCAGCTCCCAAGTGCTGGGATTACAGGCATGCACTAGCATGCCTCGTTTATATTAACACTTTAAAGTAGAAAACAACATTTAAATAAATAAAAATCAAGATATATTATATTCAGGTACAAATTCCATATGATGAATGTGAACATTATGTATATCTAATGTATAGTAAAGTATGGAAGTATAATTAACTTCATGATAAAAAGAAATAGTACTACAAAAAAAAAGATTTAAAACTTTATATAGTACACCTCATTGCTAGACACATGCTTAGAACACAAGTAAATGCATAGTGAAAGATGAATGATGACAATAGTCTCTCTCTTTTTATTCTACCTTTTTCGGGAAATGATTTCATTTTAACCAAAGGGGAAAGACCTTATAGTTAGGTACAGCACTCCCAAAAGCCAGCCTGCTGTGGAACTTGCTCCAGTGTCAGAGGCTGCCCAGGCCCAAGTGCCTGATTAACTATGCTGCTCGAACATCATGGTTCCATTAAAGATCTCATTTTAATCACTTTGAGATAGATCTGTGGCTTGCGGCTACACCAGCTCCACGTCTGAGAAAGTCGAATACATAAACCGTCCAAGCCTAGTACTGATAGCTAATAATGTATCTGTTGAAAGTAACGACATAATCCCAATGTTTTAGTTCTGCGTGTTTATTTGATCTTGATTTCTCCCTGCTCCCATCTAGGGCAGTGGTGGCGACCCCATGGCATGGGCACTGCAGCTGGCTGCTGTCACTGAAGGCTCTGAAAGGCTTGCCATCCCTTCTGGTCATGCTTACCTGTCATATAGTTTCTTGGCAGTGGAAACTGGGGCTCTTTTTCTCTTGATGCACAGTGAACGCTTTCTACTAAGGTGGGAAGGACAGAAGTATAATGGGGTCAAAGTTAACGAACATAACCAAATAAGGCCAACTTTTGAAGTACCCTCAGGCCAGATTTTAAAGTCTGACTTTCTATCTTAGGTTTACAAATGGCACCTGTAATATTAAAAGTAAGAAAAAAAATTTTTTGAGACCAACTAGTCAGAGCAAAGAATCAGTAACTTTTTGAGCGAGGATGATAAAGACCTTGGGCTACTCTGCAAGAAACAACCACTGACCCATCCTTGGCAGGACTGTGAGTTTCCTAGGGAAGGCCCTTTCCTGCCATTCAGAGCTATCCAAGACCCTCTCAGAAAAAGCGAGGTCCTCGACCCTGTAGAGATTCCATGGGAACAGAGGGCAAGAATGGGGGAGAAACAGGGAAAGTGACGATGCTAGCCCTGTGCCTTGCCAGCTGGGACTCTGCCACATGGCCTTCTTTCCTGATCTTATTCCTACAGATCTGTTAATAAACATGATCTGGTGAACTCCTCTGTCAAGCCTGGGCCCGCCTCGATGCACCAGACTGATTATTATGGACGCCAGCATCGGAATGCAATTGGAAGCATCACATCCCACAAGGTCCCTGTAGGACTCACACCTCTCTGTCTCTACACTGGTGCTGCTGATGCACACAGCATGTGAGCTGTCTTCCTGGGGGCCACGGCCCATGCTGCAGACATTTCTGTTTTCATAACTAAAACAGTGACCACAACCAGTGTGCTCAATTAGTGTCAGTAATACTTAGAGAGCAGGGACTCTAAAGTTGGGACATGTGAGGCATTTGTGACAAAGCCATCTACCCCGGTAAGTCTAATGTGGGAGGTCTGAGGCAGGCTCAGAGCACAAGCACCACCTGGAGTTCTGATGTAAGAGAATGGAGGACTTCACTCTGACACATGTGAACTTGAATAAGTCAGGCTGGCGACAGATGCATAGCACAGCTCATCTTTGTGGTAAAGACGTAAGTCACACATACTAAGCACCTGTGCCAGGCACTGTCATGTGCACTCCCAGGAGTCACAGACATGAGGCAGAGGTCCCTTCGGTGGTGGAGACATAAAGGAAAAATCTACTGCATGGCAGAAGACAGGGAGAGTTTAGTCAAGACAGAGGAATGAAAGAAGAGTCAGTTATTCACAATAGCAACGTTGATATATCTTTTTAAAAATGCTATGGGGACACAGAGTGGTAAGCAGAGGCAGTGAGGACAGCTGCAGAAGACGGGCGTTGCTGGGAGGACCTGGAAGGATGTGTGGAAATTTTTCAGGCGAGACGAAGGGGCAAAGAGCGTTGGCTGCAGGGACAGCATGAGACTTACCCTTGACTGGGTAAGTCCACAGTTCATCTAAGACAAGGGTCACAGGACAGACTGAGTGGTGTTTTTGAGCTGGTGAGAGGTAGATATTAGGGCTAAAAACAGGTGGACTTCATACTTAAAACAGCAATCTATTAATAAAATAGCTAAGTAAATTTTATCCTAATCTGTAAGTCTGTGATTTTCCATTTTTATAAAAAGTTGGGAGATCCCTTCTTCAAACTAAGTTGACCCATGTCTGAAAACAAACTGCCATCATACCACCACTCAGAAGTGCTCTGGCAGAAGAAAGGGCAGAGATCTGGAACCCTCCCTGCCACCTTGTGGATCACAAACCCCACAGCAGAACGCCCTTAGGTGCCAAGAAACATCTCAGATGGACATGTGCTGCATGGTGGAAGAGAGAGTGAGGAAGTTTGGGGATGATCAGAACAGATGAATGTTCAGACATTTCTGGCCGACATGGCGACACTCGGAGTAAGAAGATCTGGGGAGCAGGCAGGCAGCTGAGCAGGCTGGTGTATGACTGGGGCTGGAGATGAACAGGGCTGCAGAGAGGAATGTGCAAAGGAGGGGACAGCTGGTTTTTGGAGGGTCCTCAATAGCATGGAGAACAGGACTGGACAGAACAAGGCACATGAATGAATCTAAGATCAAACAGAAAGTCCCACTTGGAACATGGGTAGTATGGCAGGGCTGTGAGCCAACGTGTGATGGGCAGAAGACAGCGGGACAAAATCTGCTCTGCCACTGAATAATCAGGACACTGTCAGCAGTGACAGTGACTGTGGACCTCCTGGCCATCAGCAGTGGGTGTCCAGAACTAAGCAAGAGCACAGGATAGAGGAGATGTACAAGTGACCTCTAGAGCAAAGCAAAGCATCACAGAGCAAGGTGACTTTGGAGTAGGCAGAACCGAACGACTTCTGATCCTGGGTGAGGGCAAGGGCAGGTCTCGCACTGTAACATGCCACTCTCCGTCCATAGTCAGGGAGCAAGGACTTGCTGAGATGATGCTCACACAGCAGCGCAAAGGACAGGGAAGGACAGTCTGAGCAGAAAGCTGTGGGAAGAGTGTTCTGAGGAACAGGAGCAAAGGCCCATGATGGGATGTTGGCGACAGATCAATGAACCTAGGGGCAAGGGCAGGAGGGTCAGTGACAGGGGAGAAGGAGGACCGGGCAGGAGCAGGAAGCCAGCAGTCTTATTGGCACGCTGAGTACTATGGCTTCTGCTCAGGAGGTGTCTGGTATGACAGCTATTTGTTGTGTCGACTCATGTCCCTCTCTCTGCAGCCCTGGTCAGCACGGTTCCAGTTGTGTCCAGATAACTGACTGAGTGCAGAGGAATGACCCACCTCGAGTGTGTGTGATCGAGCCACAGGTTGTGGCCCTGATGCCAGTATCCCCAGGCTTCCAGCACAGACCCATGAGCTTCCCAATGCCAACTCATAGGGGACGCTGCAGGGGGCTCCAGAGTGCAGATGGCCCTTCTGCCCTCTTCCACACCTGACTCTGCAGGCAGCCAGTGTAAGCCCACCTTACTGGTCCCTTATATGTATCACACACACATCTGCACAGTATAAACTTATTCCTCATAAGTCCTCCATGTATCATGCACGTATCAGACCTATGCTTCTAGTGAACCCAGTCATACAGCTGGGTACAGAGGACTCCGGGGCTGTAAAGAACAGAGCTGATGCTAGTGCTCAGATCTGAGCTCAGACCCACAAAGGCTAGGTGTGGGAGGGCAGCAGAGAGGTGGCTGAGAAGAGGCTCTACCTGGACATATGGGGACAGACAGGGCGAGTGGGATCTGCAAAAGTAGAGTTTTGGCTGTTACCAGCTTGAGCTGAAATTGTGAGTAGAAGGGGATCCTGGGGAGTGGGGGGTGTCATTGTACACCCCATGACAACCCCACACACTTCATCCCTGTGTTCCCCATAGACTTAAACTTAGCCATCCAGCCTTCTTTTTTAACTAACCGCGGGTTTTCTTGAGATGACTAGTGAAAACCCAGTAACTCTATAAAAGATTCTCTAGTTTACCCTTTGAGGGAAATGAATTGAGGAAGCTGGCTTCTGACTACCAAATTCAGCCGAGCCTCACCAGGGACAGGACGAGGGTCTTGAGGGGGAGGAGGGGCTGGCTCTTGGAAACAGAACAATGTTGAACAGCTAAAACTCACTAAGCACTTACCCTATACCCTCACAAGTTTGGTGTTCTACATTCATGGCTCTCATTTTATCCTCACAGCAGCCCTAAGAACTTATTCCTTATAAGTTATCCTAGGGTAATCTCAGTTTACAAACGTGGAAATGGGGCGTGAGGAGGCAAAGTGCCTCATTCATCCTGCAGTGGGCTGGGAGGTGGAACAGGCCAGGAGCTTGGTGCCAGACTGAGATTTTAAGTAGCAGGATTCATTCGTACAGACTCCAACTTTGCTCAGAGAAGGTTGCCTGGACAGTGCTGTCTCTAGAATGTTGCTTTTCTTAGCAACAAAGTTAAAAAATTAAAATCAGGGGGCTGGGGATATAGCTCAGTGGTTCTGGCGCCTGTCTTGCAAGCTTAAGGGCCCGGTTCGATCCCCAGTAACCACATACCTATTCTGGGTATGGAGACTCATGCCCAGCAGCAACCAGTACCACATACCACAGTGCCGGGCGTGGTGGCTCACGTCTGTAATCCCAGCACTCGGGAGGCAGAGACAGGAGGATTGCTGTGATGTGAGTTTGAGGCTGAGCTCAGGGCCAGCCTGAACCACAAAGCGAGACCCTGTCTCAAAAAACCTTAAAAAAAAAAAAAATTAAAATCAAAAGTTAAAAAATTAACTTCTACAACTTGACACATTCCTAACTCTGAGCAGGCCTTCCCAGAGAAGTAAAAAAGTTCACTAAAAAGCAGGAAATGAGCAGTCAGAAAATATGGCTTTATATGCACAATGCTGAAACTAATTGTAATTTTTAAATGGATACACACGTTTCTATTAAAGATCTGGGCTTGGGAATAACCGATTTCACTTGATTATAGACCTTTCAGAGAAAAAAGTGTGCTAATTAATACTAAGAAAGCCATAGTGTCTTCACTGAATTACATATTCTTTGATATTCTTTAAAAGTGTGTTGTTGTATGATATCAAAATATTAGATCATCCCCAAAACGTTGTTTTCATCAGTAGCCTAGATTTTGAACTGTTACGCTCCTTTGATACTCTGCACCAGTCAACCACATCCACAAATTCGACCACAGATTCAGGTTTAATATCCTGAAAACAGATAACAGGTAATACCAGCACAGTTATAACACGCCATTGAAAACAAAAACACAAATGATGACAGTAAAATGTGTCAGAATTACATAACGAAAGTGAAAATACTTTCAAAATGAGACGCACTCCATCTACCCTACTCCCATCCTGAGTCCCACGTAAAGAAACTGTTTCCAAGTGTCACTTCTTATAGAAGAGTGCTAGTTCCAAAAAGAAGAAAAATAATTGGTCTATCTCTACTTTAAAAGTGACTGTCACATTTTAAAAAATCTTGCAGGTATTTCATCACGCAAAGCTTTCTGAAACCTAACTTGTGTTTACTACATAAATTTTGCAGGAAACTGTCACCTACAGTTCCTCCTAACATTAACCAAAACAGATACAATTCCACCAAAATTTCCATAAACTTTCGGGGACCACCTTGAAACTTTATTCTCGGTAAAGATGGGCCTGTGTGTCGTCTATTCATTTAAGTTTCTTGCGTTCCTACGTGGCCAGCACAACTGTAGGTACTGGTCTTGAAGAAATGGCCTGTTCCGAGATACTCCTCTGAAGTGCTGGGAGACAGGCTGAAAATAAGTTCATATTCAGAGAACGTGGTCACCTTATGCACTATAAAGACAATGCAAGCAGGGCAAATGAACACGGAACGATGTGCCAGTTTCTTCAGCCACGGAGGGCTCTGAGGAGATGGCACCGGGGCGCCCCCCAAAAGCCAGGACTGTCCTCTGCGGAAGGCAAGGTGGCTTCTGCTTGCTACAGACCCCGGCGCACAGCGGGCTGCGGCTTCCGGCCGCCACACACCCGCCCCGCCGGAGCGAGAAGGCGAAGAGGCGCTCGCCCGTGGCTGCGTCCCGGCGCCGAGTCCCACCCCACCCCAACACGCCTCCCGGCGGCCTGTCAACTTTACCCGACTGCTGTCACCGCTCCGGGAGCGTCCGGAGCCCCCGGGAGCCGGTGGGGACGCAGGTCGGCGGCACTGCTCTGCGAGGCCGACTCGCCCCCACGTCCCGCGGCGCGCACGGAGCGCGGAGCAGGAAGGGAATCAGGGCGGCAGCGCTGGCGGCTCAAACTTTCGGGGCTGCGCTCCGCGCTTCGGGCCGGGAGTGGAGGCCGCCGCGGAGCCCCTCGGCGCGGCCCAAACTCGGCTGCCGACCCGGCTCGGGAGTTCCGCGAGCGCGCGGCAGGGCGCCCGGGGTCTGCGCCTCTCGGGCCGGGTCAGGCCGGGCGGGACCAGCGCGAGGCGGACGGCGCCGAGACAAAGCGCGACGCACGCGGGCCGGGCCGGGCCGTGCGGGACCCTCACCTGTCGAGCCAGAAGGTCCAGGACGAGTGCAGCGGGACCCCGCCGGGCTCGGGGCGCAGCGCCGACAGCTGCTGCAAGCCCAGCGGCGGCTCGGAGGCGGAGGCGGCAGCGGCAGCGGCAGCGGCGGCGGCGGCGGCGGCGGCGGCTGGGGGCCCCGGAGGCTCCCGAGCCCCAACGGGGGGCGCGGCGGCTGGGGGCAGCGCCATGTTCTCCGCCCAGCCTGCGAGGCCGCGGACGGCGGCCCGCGGGGAGGTGGCTGAGTCACCGGCCCCGCCCCGGCTGCACCGCGCCGGCCGCTGGGCACTGAGGGCCGAGCAGCCGGGCAAAGGCGGGCCCTCAAGGGCAGGAGGAGCCGGGCGCCGCGGGGGTCCTGGGCCCGGGACGTGGGCGGGGCGGGCGGGAGCGCGGGGCGAGGTCCGCGGGCTGGGTGGGCCGACCACAGTCTGAAGCTTGGGTGGGAAGGCGGGCAGATGGCCGAGGGAGAAGGAGGGCTGGAAGGGCAGATGGGAGCGCAGTTGGACGCGACAGATAGTTGGTGAAGGGGAACCAGTGGCCAAATGGATAAAGAGATGCCAGTGCCCCCAGGCCAGATAGTCTGCGAGGAACCAATGACTTAGGGTGCAAGTTTGCAGTGTGTCAGCCTGGCATCCCTCAAGGCTGGACTCCCTAGCTCGGCTGACTGAAAGGACCAGAGGCCCGCCCTACCTCTCAGGAGCTACCAAGTGCCCACCTCAAGAGGCTCGCGTCGGCCCACAGCGGAGCCAAAGAGGTGTCACAGAGCCAGCCCGTGGTGCAGGCCGCCCCAGAGCCAGCACGGAGAGAGGAGAAAGCAGACACTTCTAAGCAGTCCGCAGAGATCCTAGCAGCTCTGAACACTGAAAGTCACTGTGGGCCGCCAGAAGAGGAGCCCTTTCTTCCGCAGCCTTTCCCCAAGGCTTTGTTGCTGTCTTGCAAAAGAAACCAGGGGTGAGGGATGATATCATGGTCAGTGTGGTCTTGGACTCCTTCTTTCAGACTGAATCTCTGGATAGTCCCTCCTGGGCCTTAACAGCTGAGGAAGTGGGTGTCTACCAGCTTAGGATATTTTCTCTTGGTTAAGTAGGATGGGCTAGAAGAGGAGCTGGAGACAGAAATGGATCAGGGGCTGCATAGCATTGTGACAGGCTGTCCTGAGTCCAGGGTGGATGTCCTCTCCAAAAGGTAACCAAGGCAGGATAAAATGACAGAGAAATCAAGAGTTGGGCTTTGCAGGCCCAGCTTCAAACATAACTTGCATTCAAAATAAGATGCTGGAAGCAGTGATGTATCTCATAAAGTCCTTCCAACCCTAACATGGGTTCCATTTGGGTAGATGTATTATTATTATTTAATCACTTCTTTTTTGTTTTCCAAGACAAGTACTATATGGCATTGTTTAGGTTGTTCTGAGCACTTTATTAACTTGTCTAACCCTAACACAATACAATAAAAACAGTACTATTCACCTGCCTTTCAGATGAGGAACAGAGAGGTTAACCCCAAGGTCTTACAGCTAGTAAATAGTAGAGGTGGGATTTGAACACAGGTGCTCAGAGTCCACACTTTGGGCACTGAGTTGCCAGGTCTCATGGAAAACTAACAGGTCCAGGGGTAAAATAAGCCCTGAACGGAAGGTCTCCCTGCCTCCACTTAGCAATCTTCCTGCTTCCTTCCACAAGAATGCAAGTATGTGAATATAAGCATGTATCTAGATTTATATCTGTGTTCTTTAGAAACAAATCATTTATTACCAAATGCTGTACCTTCTTATTGTACTTAACCTTATATCTCTGAAGATTTTCCATTTTCAAAACATATAGAGCTACTTCATCTTCTGGGCTACAAAGTCAGTAATTGTAAAGAAGTATTAGAATTCCATTCACTAGCCCTCAACATTTATGTATCTAGCCATTTTTCCTCTAAATAATGCATTTTTATATTTATGTTTTTCCTCATCTACACTCAGATTAAGTTTGGAGAAGATGTTGGCTACACTTAAAAATTTGAGCTATAGTGCCAAATTGCTTTGCAAAGTGGTTGTGTAAATTTATATGTAACTGATTTATGAATGCTTGATTCTGAAAACTTCTGCTTACTGACATTTATCTGTATGAAATTCTATACAATTGGTGGAAGGGAAGTTTTGCTATCTAATGATTAAGAAAGTAACCAAATTGTCAAATTTGGATTCTTCCTTAACATCATGATAAGAAAGAAGTATTTTAAAAAATTTATCTATAGCAGTTTCTATAAAAGGAAGCAAGCATATTTACTCCATGATGAAGTCCCTTCAGAATTTAGGATTAGAATCAGTCTAACAATTTTTATTTATTAAAAAGCAATTATATGCCTCCTTCTGTTTTTGCTTTGGCTTCCAGGAAGCTCAAAATTACATTTGTTGCTCAATCATCGCACAGACATTAACCAGTGAAGAAGCATCACTATTTTTATGTTTATTCTTATTTCTGTTTTAATGGTCTAACTGCATATATGCATCTTGTATTGTGAAGCCCTCAAATCAATTTGGGAAGTTGATGCTATGTAAATAAATTAAAAATTTAAATGACTTTAATAAAAGATCAGACAACATGGTTAAGAAAGGAGGCAGGTAGGGGACAAGGGGGCAACTTTTGTTGCCTTCCTGTTAACATGTGTAAGAGACTTTAGTTAGTGCTCCACAGAATCATTCTTACACAGACAAATTAGGAAATTTCTCTCATCTTCCCCATTCTACAGATGCATGGCAGAAATTAAAATTTTCATACAGAAAGGAAACTTGGAGAATATCTAAGCAAACCTAAAACTACAAATGAGGAAACTGAGGCCCAGAGAGGTAAGGTGACTTACCTGACTGAGCCCACAGCTCTAGGAAATGACAGAGGCAGGATTAGAACGTGGGTAGCTTGAGATCCAGGCCAAGGCGCTTTCCCGCCGCGTAGCACGCAAGGCAGACGACTCGGGGTGGCAGGAAAGAGGAAGAAAAGGTGACCCCACAGCCCCTAGCAACGAAAACAAGAAGGACTTGAGGCACTCATAAATAATTAAGCAATTAGCTGCAGCAGCTATTCCCCTCCCCTCCAGCATCCAGTCACCAAGGCAACTTGGGCAGGGTGCCTTCTGGTTGCCTAGTAACAGTGTGGTCTGTTCCCCTGACTTGCTCCCTAGGCATCAAAGGATTTGAGATTCAGGAAGAACCTTAGACAGGGATCGCTTTTCTAACACCTTTATTTTGCAAATGAAATAGAGGCCCAGAGAAGCTGGGTAACCTGCCCAGGGTCACACAGCTCCTCAGAAGCACAGCCAGGCTCCATTTCCAGTTGCTTTCCATGACAGAAGGGCTGCCTAGGGCAGTCTACAGATGGAGGAGAGGAGGATAACTCTCCACAGTTCCTAGAAGAATGAGAAAGTCAGAGCCAGTGAGCAAGCAAGAAAGAGACAGACCTTGAGCACTCATATGCAATTAGCAGGAGCTGGTAATCCCATCAGCCCAACTTTCATCATCACCATGGCAACATGGGTGAGGTGGGTGCTGGTTGCCTAGTAACAAGTGGTCCTCTCTTCCACTCATATCCAGCTCCCTGGGAGTCACAGGAATGGTAGAACGTTAAAGTTGGAAGGAAAGGCAGGAATCCTTAGTTCCTTCCTTTAAGCAATGATGAAAGTGATGGTCATGCACCCTGTGTATCACCTTAGCTAGAGACATTCCTTCCACCGATGGTTTCTGTGATAGCACTGTGGAAAGGGAACCTTCAATGCCATAAAGTCAGAACATGATTAAAAAATGCCTGATGGTCTCCTCAAAAGATACTTCTACATTTTGCCTAAATGTTTGTGGTGCTGCACACAAAACTTGGCACACAGCAAATGAGCACAGGAGGTGCTGTTGTGCCCAGTAGATAACCTCTGGGTCGAAAAGTTCCCCATACCTAGCAAGCTTCTTATCCTCTCTGTGCCTCAGTTTCCACAAGTTAGGAATGGGTGTTTTGATATTCTGCATCTCTCGAGTTGTAGATAGGTTAAAGGAAAAAAAGTTAGCCATCGAGGGCTTGATATACAATCCACGTGTGAAACAGGTGCTCACCTCATATTCACTAGGTATTTGTTGCATGTCTGCTATGCAGATGCCACCAGCACAGGCTCTGGAGACTCATTAGTGAGCAAACAGAAGATTCAGATGAAAGAAATCCCTGTTTCAGAGAGCTGACATTCCAATGTGTGTGCGGGTGTGTATGGATATGTGTTTTAAAACTGTTTGTTGAAGGGGTGCAGGAACTCGATGGCAATATGCTGTTTATGTTGCTGGGTTCCGTCTCTAAGTCTGAGATGTTTCCTGTTTAGCGCGTGTGATGCTATAAATATGTAGGCCTGTCTTCTATGTGGGAACTCCACTTTCCTTTCTAAAAGCTCAGAAGAACAAGGAAGGCAGTGGCCACTAGAGGGCAGACCTCAGGCCCCCTAGACACAGGTCAGGGAAGGCCCAGGCTGGGGCGCAGACTCTGAGGGAAGCTTTAAGCAAAGCCAAGTGTTTCCCCTTCGCAGTCTCAGAAGGTGGCTTGTAAGGTGTGAGAGCCTGGAGACTCCTCTGTGACCGGTCAGGGAAGTGGGGAGAGGCTGTAGCATGAAGTAAGGGCGACGGCTGTGAGGGAGGCTGGTCCATGCTTGACTAAGATCCTGCCATGAGCGGGCTATGCAACCTTGGGAAGTTAGCGGGGCTCACTGAGCCAAGCTCTGGATTCTTCGTCTGGTCAGTGGAGAAGATTCCAGGAGCTCCCTTTTGGTGAAGTACCAGGGAACAAGCTCAGCCAGTGCTACTTGTCATGATTTTGAAACCTCCTGCTGGAGTGGGTCCAGCTTTGTGGAAGAAGAGATGGGTGAAGGAAATAGCCCGTAAGCACTTGCAAGGAGAAGGCTGAGGTCTGTGTGGTAACTAAGCCTAGAAAGCGTGGCACCTTCATATCGATCCACTCTCGGCAGAGTCCCCTTCCTATTCTGCCCACACCCCTGGGCTGATCTTCCTTCTTTGTCCCCTCTGGTGCTGCCCACTCCTGCTTTCTCACTTCCTGAGTTCCAGCCAAGCATGGCATGGTGCTTGTAACTAGTCCCCCCACTTCCAGTCCACACCGCTCTGATCTGTGGCCAACATCAGCCCCCGGGCTCCAAATCCATCATGCCTTAAGTGCTCCCACAGCTTTTAATGCCACTCAGGAAAAGGCCCAAGTTCTTTCCAGTGCCAGTGGGACATGGCATCTTCTGGATACTTCCTCGCTTTTTACCACATGGCTGAGATCTCCCTCAGCTTCTCAAGGGTGTACACACAGTGTGCCCTGCCCTGCGTGGTTGGCCTCTTCGCCCACCCAGGCCTCTGCTCCACCGTATGCTGGTCCCCCTCCCTCGGCACACGTCCCAAGCTTCTCCACTATGCTGCCAACTGTCCATGCTGGAAAACAGAGGTAGCTCAATTCAGTGACTTAATTCTTTCCACGATTCTGGTCGCAAACTGAATTGGATGAGAACTGAATCAGATTTTCCCACAAGGTCAACATTGAACCGAGCCCTGAATTTGATTCGCTTCTTGCCCAATTTGGTTTGCAACCAGAATCGTGGAAAGAATTAAGTTTGTGGACTGAGGCACCAGTCGGAGATGGTCCCAAGGGCTGTGCTGGCCACTCCATCCCTAGCCTGTTGTCATGCTGTCAGCACGCCACTGAGACTTGTTAAGGAAATCAACCAAGTAGATGAAAGTTATTGACTGGAAGGACAAGTCTATGCTTTTATCTCTTAATTTCTACTTTCTCCCTTCTCTCTGTCCTTTCCAGAGACAGCACATGGATCTTCCAAGTATTTTTTTAAATCTATTATTTCTTTGTGCCAAACCCAAACGGATGCCTTTCTCTCACATGTTGAGGCTTTAAATCCTCACTACCTCAACCCGCCTTTCCAAATGCTGTTACAAGTATATTCCAAATGTATCTGAAGATGTATGTGTATGTCTATAGTTACACATACTTAGAAGCAAATAGTAAGCATATATGTTTGGAAATATATCAATATACTCCCAACAGACTTACCCCTCTTCCCTGGAATTTGAAGCTTTCCCCAACATGAGCCCCTGAGGACAGGCCTGGGATGCCCCTTTCCACCCGACACCCCTCATACTCAATACTGTGCCTGGCTCTTGTGAGAACCCATCACTGAGTCTGTGATGAGCTTTCTTCCCCTCGGTGGTCCACACAGTGTGTGCACTCACTTCTCCATGTTTTTGCCTAAGACATTTTTCTCTCTCACCCACAACTCATCCTTCAAGTGCCAGGGAAAAATTCTAGTCCAAGATCAGTTTCCAGTGCACTCAGAGGGAGGCAGGAGACACAGAGTCCCAGACCCAGAGCTGAACAGGTCCCCAAATGACTTTGTCCAGGAGCTCTCCCTGGCAGAGGGCGCTCTGTACTGGAAAGCACTCATCCTTTTCTCTGCCCAAGAAATGTCTCAGACAATTTGTAAATACTGGTTCTGTGGCCAGTCTAACAACTTTAAGCAAGCAACAGGCTTCTGTTATGACTGCATGACATTTCGCTGACTGAACCAGCAATTACTCCTGGGAGCAGCTGCCACGGAAGGGCTTGGAGAGTGCCCCAAAGCTCGCATTTCTCAGGTCGGCTCCATAGTCAACATGCTCAGGAAGTCAGTGGCTTCCTGGCTGAGAGAGATCATAACGCCTTGGGGCCAGCTCAGCAGTCAGAGGTGTCAAGTGAGCTCACAAGGCGAGCTGCTTGCTGAGGAAAGCTGGCAGCATCAACCTGGCCTTCGGCACTTTTAAAGGATAAGAAGTGTGTAGTGGTGGGACAGTGTTATCAGAGCAAAGTCCAAAAATGTGTGCCTGAGCCCATGTTTTAAAAGGCAAATGAGTACATGATCTGAGGAGAAACCAAGGTACTGAGCCCACCTTTTCTACAGCCATACAAATTAAGATAAATCAACCTTTTCCCATCTCCTTTAATTTAAATTGACAAATGAGTATGCTTTAAACATCTGCTTTGCTGTGCTATCTGGAGGACTGAACCAGGGACACCTGGCAGGGCACTTATGTGGACCATACAGTGCCCCCAAGAATTAGTTGTCAGTTTCTTACCATAATTCCTGGACAGCATAACTACCTCTTCTCTGCTGTCTGGACATGGGTGTTCATCTATGCACTGCTTGGCAAAGTGTGGAGGGTGGACAACCAGCTGAGTTTGCCTACAGATGTCCTGACATGATCTCTGGAGGGTCCAGGTTCCAGCACCATGCCCAGGGGAACCCTTGTCTCTAACTGGCAAGATTGGTCAGCCAGGAGCAAGTATGCGAAGCACCTCCTGTGTTTCCTGATGATGTGTTATGACATGCGATATCCTGATCCAGAGAACATGAACTTACTTGGAAGACAGGAGGCGATGAGTCATGTTACAAAATGACCACCTAGACCCGATTTACCTGCACCACAGTTAGCCTCAGTTCCTTGAAGGTGGAATAGCTTTGTAGGCCTCAGATAATATTAGAAAGTAAATGTTATGCAGTGCGTACTCAATAAATATCTGAATCGTGAATGCTTCTAGGGTTAAAACACTTTCATTAAAGCCTTAGTTGAAATATTTTATGCCATTTACTTCTCAAGAGCTGAGGACACTAAAATCCGAGAAGCCATTAATTTTTTTTTTTTTTGAGACAGGGTCTCGCTTTGTAGTTCAGGCTGGCCCTGAGCTCAGCCTCAAACTCGCATCACAGCAACCCTCCTGCCTCTGCCTCCCAAGTGCTGGGATCACAGGCATGAGCCACCATGCCTGGCACTGTGGTATGTGGTAGTGATAGCTGCTGGGTGTGAGTCTCCATACCTTGTATTGTATGTGGTTACTGGGGGGATGGAACCTGGGCCCTTGCGCTTGCAAGACAGATGCCAGAACCACTGAGCTAAATCCCCGGCCCGCTATTAATCATTTGATAGGCAATCAGTAAAGGAAAATAAAGTAAGTTTTGAAATGAAGCCACATTGTTTTTTTTTTTAATTGTAGTTGCATAAAATTTTCAGAATCAGAACTACTATGCAAAGTGCCTCATTAGGAGTCATTTGAAAGATGCTCTCAAGCAGCCTTTGGGCCAGTGGAGTCTGTCAGCAGGAATCAGGTGCTCCTAATCCAGAAAGGATTCTCCTTTCTCATTCATTTCCATTTGTGGTAAGATAGTATCTTATTTCAGTATGCACTTATTAAGGTACTAGGTCTGTAACAAAATGTGAGCTCCAGTAGGGGTCATAGTGACTCTCCTGTCAACTGTATTGTTTCAAGTCACAAATACTTATTGTCAAGGACAGTGATTTTTGGAGACAGCAAAGAATCACTTTTGTCTTCTCAAAGCCTGCTAGACCCCTTCGAACTGTATCCCAACTCACTCTAAATTTGGCTCAGTTCCTACCGCTCCTCAAATGTCCAATGTCATGTTTTCTAAATTTCTTGGGCTAAAATATTTTATGTTACATTAGACATAATCTTGTCAATAAAATACAGGACCTTATTTTTCATACTTTGGAAAAGCATAGTCTATGTTGCAAATAATTTCCTAATTCTCCTTCTGCAAGAAGATCATCAATAAAACTACATCCTTGCAAGAAGAGAAATTTAGCTGTAAGAAAGTATAAACCTCTCAGAAAATCAAGATATAAATGAGTAGTGAAGAAACAAGCCTACTGGTTATAATGTCCAGATGGAAATGAATAACTGAATCATCCTGCATCAAATCAAATAGCATCTTAATAAGTTGCTGTGTCATCTGTGTTGATTTAATTTAGTAGAAGGTACAGAAAATGACTATGACATGCAAGCATATCTTTATTTCCTAGGCACATTAGCATGTGGTGCATGAGTCCTCTCCTCTTTATTCTGAAGGTGAATGTCCCTCTGAAAAGGGCTGGAGGCTACCGAGCAGGACCCTCCAGCAACCCCAAGCTGCTCTTCTTACTCCCAGTGAAAAGCTTCCTAACCTCCTCCTTTAGTTACTCCATTCTTCAGTTTTGTGGAGCCAAGAGATCGGCACATACGGAATGATCTGTAGATCTCTACAAGATATGAGGTTGATAGGATGTAAGTCCCACTGGGGAGTTTTTCTTTTTTGCAATATGTCCTTGCTAAACTGTGATTCTATTTAGAAGATACACGTGTATTCTTTGTCTTTTACTGGATAGTCTTATAGCTTTATATCTCTTCTGTCATGTCTCTGGTGGTAGATTTGGGGAATACTATGCCTCATAGAAAAACAGGGGTCATCAGGCAATTTGATAGGTGAGCGGCGCTGGCCGCTGCTCTTAACTCTCAGGAAACAGGTTTTCCTGTTTTCTAGAGATAGTCTGGTCTGACCGCCCTACACACACACTTGTGTGCATACGTGCGTACACACACACACACACGTGCGCATTGAGGACATGGGAGCCTTCCCTTCCTCACTTTCCTTTCACATGTTGTCCCCCACTTAGGAGGAAGCACTTGAGCTCTTGTCGCTTCTGGTTAGTCTCCTGACATGGACGGCTGTGGAAGAACTGCTCCATTAACTCGCCTAAGCATAAGGACAAATCTCTCCCTGCAAAGGCCTCTTCGCACCATCTCTTAGATAGAGCTTTTGCTAGACCATAAACCTGTCCTGGGACAGTTTTTGTCCCAATTCTCCTTCTGCCTGTGGAGTAGCAAGGATCTAGAAAGTAATGACAAGCCCAATAGACAAAGTTCCTGTGCCTTACTGCTAAACTGCTCCCAGGAACAGTTCCTGTGATGTACACAGAGAGCGACTGTGCCTTACACAGATAAAGTTCCTCTTTATTGTGCCTTGCATTGCTGCTGCTGGACAGTGTATTCCTCTCTCCCTTCTCCGCTGCCTTACCCGTAGAAATAGTGCGGTTGGCTCATGCAGGGCAAACTCTGTCTTGCCTGCTGACCTTCCCCTGTGGCGGCTGGATTGCAGGACTCTCGAGCGACCAGGTTTTTCATCTCTCCAGGGTGGCGAGTTTCCCCCTCCATGCACGAATTCAGTGTCTGGCCCGGGTCTGTCCCTCAGTCACCTGAGTCCAGAGTGAAGCTGGAAATCAGCTCTGTGTAGAGGACACTCCAAAGGAGGCTCACATCTCATGCCACCCTAAAGGACTCTTTTGGGATAAAACATCTCCATAGTACTCACATCTTGTGTTTCCTATTCCCTCTGATTTATCCCTGGGCTATTTTCTTAAAACTCATCTAGATTTAATCCTCAAATTCTCAAAGAATGAAGGAGAAAGTTTTAGTTCCAATTTGTCAATCTTTTTCTGCCCACAGGATAGGACTGGGAACTAGGGAACATCTCTCCTTCCTTCCTTCCTTCTTTCCCCAGCCCTCAGAAATACTGCTTGGGTTGGTCAGACTTGTTAGTCTTTTTGGGTGAGGCCATTACAGCACTGACAGAACAAAAGAATTCTTAAGGAATCCTTGTGAGTTTGATAATAGCTCTAAACAAAACAGGTATTAAGGGAGCTGGAAGCCAGAGTCTCGAAAGAGAGATACCTATCTCTTGCCATGATCTCCTTAAGAGCACAACAGACTTCTATATTCAGAGATATGCTGATTGAGGGCTGAAAAAAAGTCTACAGCTAATTTGAGTTACAGGGTCTCAGGATCGGAGGAAAGGTGCCCAGATGCCGGTAAGAGCAGATCATCTGATTCTGGCCACTTGGTCAGGCACCTCCAGCTTGCTCCTCTGGCACTGAGGGGTCAAAGCTAAGGGACACTTTAGGGGGACAGAACCACCAGGGGCAGAGAGGAACACCTTTTTTCCATTTGCCTTTCAAAACAAGGAAGAAGCTGTCAACATCTGGAACAGGGCAGAGTGGGGCTTTGACTATGCTCTTATGTCCATCTTTTGGAATACATACTTAGTAGATTTCCTGTCCTTCGAACCCAAATAAAATTGTATGAAATGCAACAGTTGGTCCCTTTGAAGAGAATATTTATATAAAACATAGCTGTGGGTACCAAAGGTGCAGTTTTCCATGATACTGTATCCCTAACACAGGGCCCCAGAAAGCTTGTACTGTGGTAGCACCTTATTCAAAGATTAAGGTAAACTCTGGATCTAGCGCCCTTCTTAAAAGTGGTCCTTACTTTCACAGGCATAAAAGAGCCTTTCTCTCTTTCTTTCTCCTTCTGACTCTTTTTTTTTTAGGTTTTTTTGAGACAGGGTCTCGCTTTGTAGTTCAGACTGGCCCTCAGCTCAGCCTCAAACTCACATCACAGCAATCCTCCTGCCTCTGCCTCCCGAGTGCTGGGATTACAGGCGTGAGCCACCACGCCCGGCACTGTGGTATGTGGTACTGGTTGCTGCTGGGTGTGAGTCTCTACATCCACTATTGTTATGTGGTTACCGGGGAATCGAACCCGGGTCCTTGAGCTTGCAAGACAGGCGCCGGAACCACTGAGCTAACTCCCCGGCCCTCTCCTTCTGACTCTTACTGCTTTTAACTTATTACAAGAGATCCCCTGCTCTTATTCATCTTTTTTAAAAAGTGCTAATTAATGACCCATAGGGAAAGTTCTAATGAGCTAGTCTATTTATAAAAACCTAAAACTATAATAGGTTTATTATAGTTCAACTTGGCCAATACTTCAGAAGCTGCCCTCCAATTTAAAAGTAATTGCTTTTTCTGTATATATATATATATATATATATATATATATATGTTTTATTGTCTGTTGAATCTATGTTAATAACTGGTTAAAGTTGCTACATCAGAGAATTTTTGAGTTCATATCTATTTTTCCTTTTATTTTTGCCCTTATATACTTCTAGCATTTTTTTTTTTTTTTTGGACTTTTGTGAAAAATTGCTTGTACAGGATTTCAGAAAACAAAACTCATCTAAAACATTATTGGATGAAGGCTGATAGGCTCAAGGCTATGTAAGAGTTGTGATAAAATAGAGGTTATGTATGATTTAGGTTGAGATGTATGTTTCTGTGTATTAACTTTCAAGTACAATCTTCCAGAAGTTCTACTTATGTTAGTTTATAAATAAACACTAAGATATTAGCTCAAATGTTTGCTGTTCACAGAGCTTAACACTAGGCTAATTTTAATCAGTTGGTAAAAGATATTTTTTAAGTTGATGATATGTTTCCATCTAGACTGTTAGGCAATCAAGATAATATCAAAAACTTAGTTTTATAAATGCATGTCTGTTATTATCTATGGACAATGACTGAAGCATTTTTCCTTGGTTGAAGATGATATACATAACTTGAAAAAAGTGTTAAGTGTTATGACTTAGCTCTCATGAGTCATCAACAGTAACTGTTAGTAAGTGCTCCTCAGGCTTGGGGAACTGCTGGACAAACTCCGTTCTGTGGCTGAAAAAGCAGCTGCTAAACCAATTGGTTTGGTTTTCTCCATTGATAGCTGAATTATACATTCCTACCCCCTTGAAGATTATGGTAGCATGACCCAACAAATGTGATTAAATAAATTATGATAATATATTTAAGTGGGCTATAATTAAAAGGTTAATCTTCCTATGTCTGAAATAATAAGTTTTTCTTATTATATTAAGATGCTCTTGATTAAACTTTCAAATCTAGATTAAAAGTAAAGATTCTATGGGACCAGAAATTTAACTCAGTGGTTCTGGCATCTGCTTTGCAAGCACAAAGTCTTGAGTTTGATCCCCAGTAACCATATACCACAATGCCGGGGATGGTGGCTCACACCTGTAATCCCAACACATGGGAGGCAGAGGCAGGAGGATTGCTGTGAGTTTGAGCCTTGCCTGGGCTACATAGTGAGCTTAGGGCCAGCCTGAACTAGAAAACATGAGACCCTGTCTCAAAAAAAAAAAAAAAAGCAAAGGTTCTGTATTTTACTACATAGTTTATTGTGTTTTCCACTGTTAGGCTTTTATTACTAAAAATTGAGGTTTAAGAGTTAAAAATTATTTAAGTGCTGGCTTATAAAATGTTTTCGATTAGCAGTTTATGATTTGTTAAATAAACAAACCACTATTATCTTAGTTTATGACACAATTTATATATTCAGGACTAGAAGTACATCTAAAAAGCAAAATATGCTGTGAGTCTAACCTTTAAAGTGTATAGAGTTAAGGCTATACATTTAATACATACAAAGCAGTTAGAAGGCTTTCTCTTTTATACAGTATACATCTAAAACTTAGACATATAAAATGATCAAGATTTGGTTTCTCTTTAAATTTGCCATTGCTTTGATTAAACAAACATTTTGTTATTGTATAAATGAGATAAACTCACATGTGGTGGTTCCTTGGTTCCTGGACTAAGTCTCTTCCCACTATTCTGGAAAAGATGGCCTCATCATGTTCGAATGGGAAAAGGGAAAGATGGCTGTGGTCATGTTCATTACCTGATGCAGAGTTCACAAACAAAACAAAATTGTTCACAAACGAAAGCACTTGTGAACTGAGGTACCACTGTACTGATTAATAAGTCTGTTCGTGGTCATTAACACTTTCCTAAATTTCTAAGAGCTTTAAAGATGTTCTTAATTTTTTTCTATGATAGTCACACCCTGTAAAACCTGTTAAGGAAGTCAAAATTTTGCTTTAAGAGTAAAGATAAAGAAATCAAGTACATATATATATATATGTATATATATGTATGTATATATATCCACATATATACATACATATATATATATACATATAGTACATATATATAGAGAGAGACTTATATAGCTGTAACACTAATTATTGTAATCTCATGATATATTAAATGTATTTATGTTTCCCAAGTGTACAGATCTTCCAAAATGTCAAACTGAAAAAAAAAAAAAAAGTCTTATACTTGGGACTTCCAGGCTAATGTGGATTATCATAGTAAACATTTGCAGGTTCAAGAACCTGGCTTTCTTTCCCTGTGTTCCTCTTGTGATGAAATGTGCATGCCAGGCTGATGAGAGACAGCCAGCCAGACGCAGGTAAGTTTTCAGGCCTGGGCTGGGTGACTGTTTTCTGATTATGTTATTATAGTTAGAGGGACCTAAACACTGTGCATTCCAGACAATGTCACTCTAATAGTAGAGATCAGGCATTAATCATCTGTAAACAAATATAGTCTACTTAAATGGAAATTTATTATAACACTTAAATAAAGGTTTATTTATGTCATTTAATATTCTGTAATTGAATAAAGGCAACTGATTAAAGTTATTTTATACTAAAATAGGAATTTAAATGTAGTTTTAGACATAGGATATAATATAATACTGTTATTATATAATATTATAATGTTATAGTCAATAATGACATTATGATTCTTATGGTAAAAGTCTATATTACCCTTGGTCTCAAATTTTCCCAGTAATGCTTTATAATTATTGTCAGTCAGCACTCTACAGGAGTTTAACTTCTACGACAACCATGATAGGTAAAGAAATAACAGTTCTGTGGCCTCACTTCCTATTTCAAAGTGCTTGATATCCAGATAAGATCATGATAGATGATATACAGCCCTCACTGCAATGCTGGTGTCACTCATCTCCTGAATGTTCAACAGCTGAGGCTTGGAGATGAAAGCTACAAAAGATAACTGGGCCAAAAAGATAGGCAGTGTGTGGGCCCTGGGCCTTCAAGGTCAACAGGAACCCAAGGCATGAGGGGACCACGCTAAAAAGACCCTCCAGCTCTGGTGATTCTCTCAATATTCTGGGCAAGAAGACTGTGGCTCCCCATAGGATGGGGGTCACCACAGAGGAAACATTTCCCATGCTTCCACGGGAAGCATATGGTCAACAAGACCGTGATTCAACCAAGGAGATACCACTGAAAGAGGAGCTGAGAGACTCCACACATGGTCCCAGATGTAGCCGGGAAGAGCCTTGACTTAGATATATACAGCAGGAAGAAGATAATTTTGATTAACACAGGCTTCCTGCCAAGTTGGCCTTAAACATGCAGCAGAAAAAAATGTAATCAAAACATTGTATAAAGGAATAATAGCGATATAGGCTAGATATAAAAAGAGGACTCTGATCACTATAGTGACCCCTGATAGCAGTCTTGTGCGACACCTAGAACTTTTCACATGATGGTTCAATAAGGCTAAAAAGCCACAGTAGTAGCTCTAGAAGCTCAGCACAAATCTTTATGTTCGTTAGCTGAAACAGTCCTTCAAAACCACAGAGACCTTAATCTTCTTATGGCCACAACTACAAGACTTACAGGCTAATAAATGACACTTGCAATCTTTATATAAATAATTAACATCAGGTAAATGACCTTAAAACAAAAGACAGAAAAAAATGAGACTTTTAGATAACCCCCACGAGTAGGCAGGGCCAAGTCTCAGCTGGTCACAGTCCCCTTAAGGACAGTGTCTGGACTTTGTTCCTTCCCTTACTCACCCACTGTGTCTCTCCTTCTGGTTCTTATGTTTGGGTCATGCATTCAGATTTGTTTCTTGTTCATGCCAATGGAACCAACAAGGAATGTGCTACACTCTTTTTATGAGGGTCCACTATTAACCTCTGAAGAAAGTCCATAAACCCTAAACGACTGCTAAACCCTGCCTCTTATCCAAGGCCCCTTAGGTTGGCTCTCTGGAGAAAATCTTGGACTGCTGTCTCCTCTACACCAGCCTGTCTCAGCTTGAAGCAGCCAGATTCGGTTTTTCCCCTTTTCCCTCTAACAACAGTTATGGATACTTATTCACAGGGGGTGGAGGTGGTAGAAAATGGTTTATTGAGTTAGCTTACGAGTAAGGCAGGTAGCTAGCAGAGAGCCCGTTATGAGTTGGGTGACCACTCAGATTCATAAAAATTAAAATTAGAATAGATGCTGAACTAGGACTTTGAAAAAGAACTTTAACAGGCAGTATGAAATGCAGCGCACTCTTTTCTAGAAGGGGGTATAGCCACTCTCTACTAAGCCTTGAGTTCTGAGAAATTTAAAATGCAAAATAACCAGTTTTTTTTTTTTTCCCTCTAAATCCCTGTTTTCTTTAAACCCTACATGTCGAAGAACTGGGCTAGAGAGCCTGAGTTCTAATGGTGAGTTTAAATTCACAGAACCACCTGTGATAGGTGGCCACTAAACAACTGAGCAATTCTTGTGCTTGCTTTGAATTGAGGGGCCATACCACTACCCACCTGAGATCCCTCCTGGATATCCAGGAGGTGTTCTTCTTTTTCAAATAAAAACTCTCCTACCCACTGCCACAATGGATTTTAGGTTTGTAGCCTGCAAGAACAGCCCATGTTAGGAAAGAAAAAAAAAATTAAATTATTGGAATTAAGAAACTGGAACCCTGGTGTTTGGTCAAATCTTTTATCAAAAAAGAACCCAACCCTTCCTTTACCAGGCAAGCTGGTAAGTACAAGTTGTCATGGTAACAGGATGTATCAAATTATAGGAGAAATGACGTTCTTCTTCTAACTAGGTGTTCATCTCCTTTAAATGGGAAGAGATTGTTATAGCTGAAATCCATTATATTTCTTTCAAATCTGCATTAAAAACAATCATTTCCTTTATTTTATGTAGGAATATACAGACACAGGCTCTCATAAAAGAGAATTAAAATTACTTGTAAAAGAATTGATGTGTAAATAAAAAGATATAAAGTGAAAATGAATCCCATAATATAAATCTATTAACACATCGTGAAGGGGTGGGAGGGTGGACATAATATAGTGTCTCCTTCACCTACAACATGACATATTTTTCTTCAGTAATATTAGTAACTGTCTTTAACAGAACGATCAAGGCCAGAAAAGCTCTCTGGAAGTTGAGGTGACTTGCTAACCATTGTGATGTCACCATCATGGCCACAGCACAGGCCCTTGTCAGCCCACAGATCCTTAATGGAAATGAAGAAAAACAGCAGCGCCAAGCTCAACAAGCAAGCCTCTCTCCTTAATAAAGCCATTGCTGAGAAACACACGGACAAGCTGATTTTCTAGGGAGAGTTGGTTCGAAGTTCATTTTGGATTAAAGCAACCTAGGGTGACACCTTTTCTTTGATTGTCTTGTTCTTTTTTTTTTTTTTTAGGTGAAGATCATTCCTCCATCTCCCAGAGAGAAGTGTGTGTGTGTGAGCCTAGAATGCTGAAGTCTCAACAACACACTGTCCTGGCACTTAGTGTTATAATAATTCAAACAAAAATACAAACAGTTTCAAAACAAAGAATTCCTTAAAGTCAACAATGAGACTATCAACAACAACTTGATTAAAAAATGGACAAGAATCAGAACAGACTGTTCAGTGAAGATATACAGATGGCAAAAAGCATATGAAAAGATACTCAGTATCATGTTATTGGGGAATTGCAAATTAAACCAACAATGCGATATCACTACATGGTGTTCAAATGGAACAACCTACCACCCAGTGCTGAGGATGCCGATGGACAGGGACTGTGGCGCTGGTGGGAATGTGCAATGGCAAAGACACTCAGGAGGAGGTTGGCAGTTTCCTACCAAATGAAATATACTCTCGCCACACAGTCTAGCAACCACTCTCCTTGGTATTTACCCAAAAGAGTTGAAAACATATCCACACAAAACCCTACACATATAGATGTGTATGGCAGCTAAACTCCTCACTGTTCTAATTTAGAAGAGACCAAAGTGTTGGTTAGCAGGTAAATAAACTATGTTACATCCAAATAATGGAGTACTATTCACTGCTAGAAAGAAATGAGCTATTACACCATACAAAGACATAGAGGAAACTTACATGCACATTACTAAGCTAAATGTACCAATCTCAGAGGGCTATGTACTAGATGATTTCAGCCAACTACGTGACATTCTGGAAAAGACAAACTGTAGAGATGGGTGAAGGATTGGTAGCTGTGAGGGGTTGAGAATGGGACAATGGATAAGCAGGCAGAGCACTGTGGATTATTTAGGGTGGAGAAACTATTCTTATGATACCACAATGGTGGGCACATTTTATTGTACTTGTCAGAGCTGGGAAAGTATATAAAACAGAGTAAACTTTAATGTAAACTATGGTCTTTGTATGATAATGATGCATCACTGTAGGTTTACCAATGACAGCAATACTCCTTTCTGGTCTTAGATGTTGGTGGTGAAAGCAGATGGAGGTCCATGAGAAACCCCTGTGCCTTCTGCTCAATTTTGCTGTAACCTTGCAACTACTTTAAAACAAAATCTCTTAAGGAAAAACTACCAGAGGAAGCACTCATGTGCTGAGTGCTTAACCATGTCTCACACTGTTGGTGCTTTTAATCCATGCATCTGTTTTAAGGTAGAAAGGATGGCCATGCCTGTTTTACACACTGAAGATTCAAAATGGTTTCATACCATTTTCAACACAGAGCAAGAGGCATGGACAACAAACCCAAGTGAGCCTGGTGCCAACTCCACTGGTAGCAACTGTCAGTCCCTCTAGAGGACACATTTCACCCCCCGCCCCCAAAGGCATCTCCAAATCACCTAAAAAATAAGGTGGGCTCTTGACTTTTAGGAAAGTGTTTAAACTACGCCCCTAGATGTTCAAAACAGAGCACTGTGAGGGATAGTGCTTGGATATCTGGCGTATAAAAATGGACAACCATCAACTAACTGAACAGTATAGTACAATACTGTACTAGAGTCCAGCTACAAATTAACAGCAGCCTAACGTTTATCACTAACTTGGTTGAGTTTTTTTTTTTTTTGCAGTACGGGGGATCAAACTCCAGACCTTGCACTTGCCAGCAGGTTGTGACACCACTGAACTATATCCTGGCCCCAGTCATTT